>JAVJAQ010000251.1:0-272600 GCA_032362365.1 Zygogramma bicolorata
TCACTTCATAGTCAACAGTGGAATAACAAAGTGTACAACAATGTTCTTATAGATAAATGTACAGAAGGACTGACATTATGATGCAGACGAGGAAAATGTATCCTGCGCATATCCACAAGGAATAGTTGAAAATACACTAAAGACTGATAACACCGTGATCAACAGTTCACCGAAAAGGTTGCTAGACAGAAATCCCGAATCGGAAAAAGGTTTTCCAATTCATTTGAAAATGTATTCTGTGCCCACAAACAACTTGATTTTAAAATTAGTTTTTCCGGTTTATAATTTTGAAAATGAGAAAATCAATTTTGGCATGGAAACACTAATTTTCAAAATATGACATTATGATTGTATTAGATTGTTATTATTATTATACCTACCTGAATTGTGAAAACATAATTCGTATGGCATGTTTGAAATCTTTCACATATAGTCCATATACATCTTTCGTTCGAGTAGGAAAAACAAAAATGATGCCTGTAATCGTAATGCAGACATTTCTGGATGGTATATGTTAGAAAACTGCCTATCGAAGTTGTAGGACAGGATGACTATATTTATTGAAAACATCTTTTGTGAGGCTAGTCACACTGTCTGAAAGTTGGTGGTCCATTTTTGAAATTAAATTTTATATTAGTTATCTACGATGCAAAGCGTTATACGTAACAGTTTGATGGGTAACTGAATTGACATGTTTTTCCCTAAATGAGAATGCTGTGGATAATTTGTAATGATACACATGAATTTTCAGACGAGTTTTGATATGATGTGAAAAATATTTGGTGTACTTGTAGACTCTTGGCATAATATATAATGTATGTGTACACTAAGATGCCTAGGAAACCCTGGTGTACCTACTTATATCTGAATAATTTTGGGATAAACTTGGCGAAAACCGTTTGCTTGATTTCTGAGATCGCAAAAGCTTCAGATCGCTATTGTAGATGGCGATCAGTCATATACCATATGAAGCTTAATTTGCAGTAGAGAGGAATGTGCATCCGAATATTCTACCACTGTTTATTATTTGCCTACTGAGATTTTGACAGCCCTGACAGCCAATCAAATGCGTTTCAGAAAACGTGCATGTAACGTGGAAACCTACCGTTAACAACCTGTCAATACTGTCACCTGCTACCTCTACAAGTTTTTAGTCTTTTCATATCAGTTTGTAAGACTAGACTTTGATTTCGAAAAAATTTACTTTGCCCATTCACCTGAAAATGTACGACAAAGTTCATGCTAGTGTATTGAATGTGATAGACTGTCTTGGAATTGGGGATACACACATTAGTTATGCAACGGTTCAAAATACGTATCAAATCGATATTTTCTTTATTCAAATAAAACTTTGTTTTCAGTATCCCATTGATAAGAGCTACAGATGTTTCCTCCTCGATATAAAACTTTCGCTCAAGCTGAAACGAATAAAATCAGCTACAACGCTACATTCATGTTATTATTTTGGGGCGATTTGTTTTGTACTCACCTTAGGTACTGAATAAAGAAGAATATTTGGATCTCCAGAATTTGACTGACCACACAAAATACGGAATCTTCTACACATCGTGAGAAAGTACTTGTAATAACTTCAAAACTTTTTTACTTATATAGACTTTTAAACACTGTTGAGTGCGCAGAAATAATTTCAGTTTCCATTGACAACAATAAACCTCAAAGTTACGTCAATCTGACAAAACCGAACTTTGACAGATCTTCGAAAATGCTTATATAACGCCCCCTATACAAAAATTAGAAAGCTTTTGTAATCGTCGATTGTTTTTCGCCAAGAAATTCTAAACAATATCGAATCACTAGATACACCAGGGTTTCCTAGGCATTTTAGTGTTCACTATTTGAAACTCAATCACGGGTAAGGAGCAATTTTATTACATTGTTCCAGATTTTCCAACTTCCCCAACCAACGACAGGCATAGAAATGTACATCATGGATTCGATTGCTTGTCACCGCAAACATAATGTATGCGTGTGAGTGAACGTTACCGACAATGACGTAGTGGTGTGTGCTCGAAACTCGTCGACAAGTTCCCAGAACAGGCCGAAATGAAAACATTATCTACCTGGCACAAGAGTTAAAGGTGATCAATGATTATTAAAGGACCTCTCACATTACACGCGAACTCACTAACAAATATCTTTTCTCACTGATAGCCCAATGACAATCCGACGGATAAGTACTGGGATGTATACCAAAGATTGTAATCAGAAGAGATACCTGAACGTATAGGTACTCACAGTGTGCAATTCGTTAGCCCCGAGTCCAATCAATGATTATTGCTGAAAAAGTTAGTGCGATTGAATACACTCAGGATTGCTGATGTTCATAGTTCAATTCCATAAGCAGGATATTTCAAGTACGCGTGTATGAGTGAGTTTCATTTGATTTACAAAGTCGAAGGATATTACATTACAGATTTAACAATTTAATCAAAAATGCCTAGTTATGTTTCATTCAATTCAGTTTTTTGTGTGAACTTTAACGAAATGAATAGATTCTTTCAAGAAACTATCAAAGTTTTGATTTTGCTGATTTCAGTTGATAGTGATGTGTCAGTGTCAGTGGTTCGTAAATAAAGATGTGGATGAATATTGTATTTTCATTAATTTGATAAATTGCTCTTGAGCCGAATTTGAACGTTTCATTTTGTTTACTTCTGCTCGAAGTAGGTGAGTGACATGTTATGTCGAACAAAATATTTTCTGCTTATGTCAAAAAATTTCCACTATAATTCGCTGTTAGTAGGTTACCTATGCGGAAAAAAAATTCCGATAAAATACCTGATTTGCCAATAGTTGCCATTGTTACGTGAAACAAATTCACATTTCATTGGTCGAACACTGTTGGTGTGAAATTTTCCTGTAAATAACTTCGGCCTCCAATAACCTTGTATTTGAAAACGATATAGCTTCTTGAGACTATATTTAAGTTGAATAATTTTGTTCCACAAATAAACTTGAGCATTTTCAATATCGAATGCACATGGTGTAGATAACGTTCCTGCTTAAATAGAATCACCCTAGAATGACCTTGAATTTGTTGAAACTTTTCGAGACAACTCTGTAGGTAATCATTGACTCAGAGTTGGCGAGGGGGAAGTGGTGAATGTATACAACGGCAGTCCTTGATACTTCGCTCATTCAAAGTGTATGTTTCCTCTCATTGTGAGTGATTGAGAAAACGTATTCATGCAGTGACCGTGGTAAATGTTCAACTAGAAGTGAGAATGGCTGAGGATGGATAATCAACGAACACCTTTTAAAAAAACCTTTCACCGTCAATGCAGACCTGTTTGTGTTGCAAGGTGGCCCTTGCTTGTAATCATACGAATTTTCATCTGAGAACTTTGGAACATAGAACAAATGCATGTGTCCAATATGAAGAGGGTGTGAAAATTATCCATACCGCTTTCAAATTGTACATTTTAGGTACAGGGTGGATGGATTGAACCATAACACGTATTACAATACTTTCTTGAACGAAAGGAAGCAAGGAATCCTGAAATAACTTGAGAATTGGTGGTGATCCACAAGCGATGAAAGTTGACATGGAGGTGTTTGGGCGAAAAAATATGCAACTAAAGAGCTATCCGATGAAAAATCTTCCAATAGCAATAATCAAGTGGTTGATCAATGAAGAGAACATGGTATTTAACACATGGAATGGAAGCCCTCTAATGTTCGAAGAACACCGCTTGAATCAAGGGACAGGAGATACGAATAAACATTCACTTTGAATTTTTGAAGTTTGTGAGCCTCAAGGAAAAATTCTCTCGGTAAAGAATTTCAAAGTTCAACTATCAAGCTCACAACAAAGAGGTGGTTATTCTGTACTCGTCGGGTCATCCGTGTAGATACTACCAGGGGTGGAATGATTGATGATAATTCAGAGAAGCAAAACCGTAAAAATATCTATACGATGCTTTAACAAAGTGAGCGTGTCTTAGAGGGAAGAGTCTCCAACAAGATGAGGTGTTTCTCTGAATGAAATCAATAAGATTCAACGAGGGTTGTGGTGCCGAGCTCCATGAATGAGAACTATATTCCAAAACAGGTCGTATATTAGCCTTGTAGATCATTAGAAGCTGAGAAGTGAAGTATTTATTCGCACGAAATAGAAATCCAAGATTCTAGGAAGCACCATTGGCGATTATCGAATTACTTGACTTTGTAGGAATAGTTACTTCTGATATCTGAATACTAGATAATGATAGATCGGCTTTCTTTGGGAGGAGACAAGCCTGGATTTCTCCAGTATTGAATTCTATCAAGTTGAAGTTACCCCATTCTATTATTATTGCCAAGTTTTCGTTAATTTTATTGACGTGAATGTTTCTCTGAATTTTTGTTTCTCGTGCTGGTATGGGGACGCTGGAAGATAAACTAGTATGAATCGTACATGAACCATATGCTTTCTCATATCTCATGAAGTGTTCTTTTTATGATTTCATATCAGAATTTGTATTCTATAGAGGTGCAGAGGCTGATTAAGTTCTTGTTGCAAACTACGAGGCTGGCATCACTGATAAATATGTATATTATAAATATTCGAAAAATATCGTTCCCATGACTCCTTTGTCTTTCAATATTGCCGCCATTCAGCATGCAATCTTGAATCAGATAATTTTGTTCCATTGATTTTTCAAAATCTCAGCGAGTATGACTGTCATCCAATTATAAAGTTTTGTTGTAACAGAGATAAGGTTAACGTTATCGCTCAAACTGAACTATATATCTTTTATTATATAGAATAAGTTGAAACGGGATGGTTGAATAAAGAAAGAATCAAATTGAGATTTATCGATAGTTTCTAATTCTTGGCTGTCTTTTGCGAGAGTTAGGCGATAATTTAGATGATGGGAGCATTTCGTGGGGATAAGAAATCATTTTCAGAAGGTTGAAAAATTCTATCTCATGCGACAGAAAGGTGTATTTCCCTATAGTTTCATCAATTCTAGACCAATTGAATAATCCGTGTTTACCTTCCGAAACAGAATTCAATGACAAAATGAGTGAAAAACATATTTCTGAGGTTGGTTATGATAAGGGGCTGCAATCCAGTATTACAATTTCAGGTTTATATTTTATGAAGTCAAAATATAAATGAGAATTATCTTAGGTATATATTGGAATAAGGGCGAATTATACGGAGGTTGTGATATAATAAGTGTAAGCACATCCATGATTACGAAATTTTGCTCAGCAGATGACTCGAGTGTAAAACAATTCGAAACTGCAGTTCGAGGGATTTTATCTTGAATCATTATACGCTATAAGGTAGACACAATTAAATTTCCACAAAATTTATTGTCTTCGCGATTCGCGACATGTTTTGATACACAAATAAATTTTGTGGAAATTTAATCGTGTCTACCTTATAGCGTAATAACTATGGATTTCCATCAAGTAAAGGCCACCTCAATCCAAAATTTGAATTATTATACATGAAATTTACTCGGAAGCAACATTTTAAAAATTATGGAAATGCACGCATTTCGGTCGATTTAGCATGTTGTAGGAGGTTACAATTCAATACCTGAAAAGTGAGCCTAAATTCAGTTGAGGACATAACTCTGGGTTGTGTCGGTCGTTATCAAACAGGTTATCACCTCATTGATTATTCACCACTCATCAGCGGAGAATTCTATTTCAGAATGAATAATATTCAATGCTTCATCGATGCAAGCTTTTGGGCTGGAGAGTCGTTTCAGCTGGTACGGCAGTGAAAGAATCATCCAGCATGTGGAAAATACTGCTTGATCCAGCTGGATTGTCTGGATGCTGGATCCAGCGTGCAATCCCTTATTATAATCGAGTGAGTAAGGTTTGCAATAATTTCAATTGACGCAATTGAGCTGAACATTTCGATATATACATAAAATGCGATGTTTTTTTGATGTGTGATTTATTTCATGAATTGAAAAACATGGCTTTGAAAAAAACGTACAAATTGGACCCTGCTCATTTCACTTCCCCACTTCTGTCTTGGGATGCAATATCAGTCAATCTTCGAAGAGGAAACACATTGCATATAACCTATTTCTTCCAAATTATAAACCTGCAGAGATTCCTTCTTTCATCATGTATTTGGATGCAACAAAACTCTATGGTCGAAGCATGTCTCAAACATTTCCATCAGAAGGATTCACAGGCTTACTCCATATGAAATTAGTCAACTAGATATCACTACTGTTCCTGATACTTCAATCGGGAAGAATACACTCTGGAAGAAGACTCACCCATTTCAGTAAAGATAATAATACCACCCAAATCAAATTATGAAATACTGAAACTCATTTCGAATTTGAATTAAAATAATGGTATATTATAGAAATTTCAAACTAAATTCAAAACAAAACCTAATGAAAACTCTAGATTTGATAAGACCATGTAGAATGTTAGTGATAGGGGAGATTATTAGATTATTCGACTTGATACGCCCTTGCAAGTAGAGGTAGTCAAATCCATCTTTTGGTGAACCATAGCGCCACTTCTATATGGTTCACTATGCTATATTTCGTGAAATTCATTTTTCATTATACTTCTATTTTGTAAAATTCATCCATTCAATTGATTATTTTCAGCCACCTGTTCCTTTGATGAAGGGGAAGAAAAGGGTGCAGCAGTAAATGCGGCGTCGACGAGAAAGATGCCGATGCTGATGGACCGCCAGGAGAGGGCTGAAGCAGCCGTTCCTTTCTCGTCAAGGGGTCCGCAACAGCTGGGGCATTTTTCGAGGGGTCCTACCCGAATACGCTGTCGTAGGAGATGTCTTTTGTGTAGGCGGAAGGGATGGTGACGCCCAAAATTCTATATCATATCGACTCTGGGAGTAAGTCCGGTATGTTCCTGAGTCGGCAACCGCTGAAGGCGAAGAAGGAGGTCCTTTCAACTTCGAGGGGAGATGTCCTTTTCAAATTCTTCCCGATGTCCGAGGATGACTCTGAGGATTGATTTCGTTTTACCACCTGAGGGTTAACAATATGTTGGATTGGAGAGAAAGGTGGCTAACAGTCAACCTGGGGACAGCAAACGGCTGAAGCAGTTACAATCCAACAAGAGGCGGATACCGATGTCGAGGTTCGCTATGAAGAAGATGATTGCACCAGTCTGAGGGCGGATTGGTGGTGAAGTCGACGCCTTTTGGGGAAGGTGTGCGAAGGCTTTGCCATATGAGTTGCCAACACCTGCAACTCAACTGACTTCTCGTCAGCCTCTAATGATCTGCAAAGCTCAGATACGACCTGTCATGGAAAACAGTTGTCATGTATGGAGTTCGGCACCAAAACATTCATTGAGGCTTCTCGATTCTATTCAGAGAAAGGCAATTCGTCTTGTTGGTGATTCTTCGCTCACAGACTCGCTCACTTCATTGGAACATCGTAGAAGGGTCGGAGACTTGTCTCTCTTCTATAGATACTTTCACGGTCGATGCTCTTCCGAATTGTTATCTACCGTTCCCCCCCCCCCTATCTATACCGGGACGTCTCGACGGACAAAAACCCCCCCCCCCTTTGTTGGGTGTGAAGAAGCATGCCGACCCCCCCTCCCTCGCGGAGGGTTCTTTTTTAAAGAACAGCTGAGCTTTGGAGCTCCTTACCAAAAGAGGTTTCTCCCGAGGCTTACAAACTTCAGAAATTCAAAGTAAATGTTTATTCGTATTTCCTGTCGCTTGATTCACGCGGTGTTCCTTGAACATTACAGGGATTCTCTTCCGTGTGAATCTGCATATAAAAAAAAATAAATCGGGGAAGTATTTGACAGCAATGAATCATGACTCATTATTCACTAGTGAATAATGGGTATCATTAGGGTCGAGCAAAGATACGTATAAAGAGTACATTATACAATAGTCGTGGATAAAGAATATTATATAAGTATGTAATAATATGCTCCATATCATATGAAAGATGTGTCATCACTATATTATAATATGCAATATCATCATACAGGTGAATTACAACGGTCATGTGATATAAGCGCTAGTCATATTATCTGTAATAAGGTGAATGTCCCAATTATCGAAAATTTCATGTAGTTTCTACGCAACAAAATGAAGAGGGATCTCATAAACATTTGCAACGAGTTTCCAAATTTTAATTTTCTGAACATATCTGAATTTAACGCTAATTTCTCCTAAGCATCTTCCTCACAACTCAGTCGAGTGAATACTGTCTTCCTTGATGATATACTGAATAAGTACTTTCCCTTCACTTATGGTTCCACAAGCCCACACAGTTTCAATAAAGTATAATACACGTCTCATTGGTTGATTATCTTTGGTTCTAGAAGAATTTTATTATTTATATCAAATTTAATGAGGAATCAAGGAGTCGATAATAGGTATATCTTAAACATGTGTTCTAAATATCGACATAAGTGTCCTTGAATACGTCACGCAAGATCATTATTGAACTGCAATCAAAAATTCTTATTTAATTTTTCTTCAAATATTTTTTTTGTTGTTATTTTATTTTTAATTTTTTATGTACGAATTATCGACATACTGTTTTTCGTCAAATTGTCAAATAGGACTACAAAAAATCTTGTCGATATTACGTACAATTTCATGTCGATAAATGGTGTGGCCTATTCCACTGAAAACTGGGTATTATTTCATTTCTGATATAATAATAAGCTCAAAGAATATTCAGAATTTCTTCCAAAATCAACATTTGACGTGTGAATTCATTTAATTGGAATTATTTCACCATTTAATGATTCGTTCTCTTCGTCTGTATATTAAAAATGAGCATGACAGGTTTAACATGAAGTCAGTTCTTCACACATAATCTTTTCATATTTTCAAATACCCCCATATACGTACTGAAGGCAAGACTGATATGAAAAATCCTTATCGGCATTACAGTTTTACACTTCGATGCTTTTCTTATTCGGGACCAGATAGTATCAAGTGTTATTTCAGGTTTTTCAAACGCTTATAAATTAGGTTACATAAAATTTTTCGTACACCTTTGATTATTGGATCTAGAGAACGCGAAGAACTGTCGGTGTGTGAGTGTGTGTGTGGCAGTGGTTTATAGATATACAGAGTGCCATGATTTAAGGCCGCGTACGTTTTATGTTCAACCCACGCGTACCATCTTCCTGGCCTTATTTATGGGTATCTTCAGTTGTTTTTAAAATTGTCAAGTTGCTGCCAGGTCATTCATTGCCATCATCGCATTTTGTTCATTTTGTGTTGAGTCATACCCAAGAAATAATTGCAACCGACAGTTACATAAATTATATGGGCGACATTTAATTTGTTCTCGAAACCAACTCATTCGAAAATATGTAAAAAATTGAGAATATTTATCGCTTCGATGACAAATCAGCAATTGTAAAATTATGATCATTGAACAATCTGCTTTCGAAATTTTGACTGGTAATCAGTTTCAACAGATCATATTTCGAGAGATAATTATCATTTTGACATCTGGAAATCAAGTTTGTTATTCGACCACAACTTGAATTATCGTAAGGTTCAAAACCTGACATTCTTATCGAGCATTTTGAAATGAACTACCCTGCAGGCAAAAATGTTCTGTTTATCCATGAACGCAAAGGATGGACACGACTGATCCAGCTGTAAATTGCTAATGGTGGTACTAGCGAGATTCCATGAATATCTATTGAAGGAATACTTCATCCAGTAAGAAGTTTCTTGGAGTGGGAAACACGAATTGAATCCTGATATCACCTATCTCTGAGTTCAACTTATCGCAGCTTTTGGTCTTATTGACTCCGGTGATGCCAGTAGTGAAAACTGTGGCAACCCACTGAAAGAGTTACCTGCTAGGGAGACTGCAGGCTTTTCGGGAAATTTTTCAATAAACTACTATAGTCGGGCCGTTCAAAAGATAGAATTCACGGACGGCGTACGATGCCATGCCTTCGAAACATAAATGAAGAACTGTTTACACTGTACTGTACTCATTTGTGCTTTGTATTTACGTGTGCTACGTTAATTCAATAACGTGATTATTCTATCTTTTCAGCGGCTACACTATAGTCGAGACAAGGCATCAAAAACCAAAATGCCATTATTTTCATCATTGATAGGACTATATGTTGTGATACTCGAAAACGAATTCAAGCTCTATGTTTAGAATTTCTGTATTCGATGTGAACAATAATTTAATGTTTTTCATAACATAACTCGATTTTGAAGCAAGCTGTTGCTCTCGAATCTGAACATCTTCTTCATTGTCTCAGTACATGAATAACTATCTTTGATCTTTTTTGAATATGTGTAATTTGCAAATTTTTCTTCATGTGATAGATATTTTTCCAATTCTAGAAAAGTTTATGTTATTTTAAAGCAAAATCTGCGATATTTCGATTCCGGCTGCTTTTACGATATTTGCATTGATTTCATTAGAACCAGATACTTTTTCCGAATATAATATCGATTAATAATATTCATTTCAGAGACGTAAATATGTTCCAAACCTTTGGAATGTGAGGTTTGAATCCGCTCACATGAAACATCAATCGAAGACTTTTTGACCATGGTCAATTTATAGTTGGAAGTGTTAATCGAAATTGTCTGTTCCAAAAAGCATGTATCACGATTTCGAAAAATTACAAGAGAACTGGGGACCAGTAAGAATTATGAAATAGTATATTCAAGTTCGCATTGATGAAAATAAAGTTATACTCAAGAATCGCCAGAATTAACCTGATGCTCACAAGTTAAAGTCATTCAATCATACCATCGATTATCAACTTCAGGAATATTTGTTGAAGAAGCAAATGAACTGAGACATGTTTGCATTATGTTGAAATCAATGTTTTCACAGAATCGTCAAACTACAACAACATCACTTCTCCCAAAAATATATTTTTGATATTCGAAAATCCGTGAAATATTTCTTTCTTCAAAGGGCGATGAATGCTAGAGGAATCGTAAGGGATTCAAAGTATCTCAACAGTCAGATATTCTCAAAGAGGAAGGTCAAACTTATCGATTAATGTTTTGGATTCTTCTATTCGAAATGATGTTAGTTATTTGTTTTTATTGGAGTAATAACCATCATAAACAATTTTCAGATACTATTTTTGGAAAAAAATGCAGCACTCAGTCATCTGTGTCGAAACTTCTTCAAACATTGTTTACATATTTCAATAGTGTTAATGTCCACTGTCTGGAGAACAAATGGAACTAGACCTTTGAAGCCTAGTTGTATTGCTAATGGCCTAGGCGTACAATATGATTTTGATATCTGAGTAGCGATTAACGAGAATAATCCGACAGAATATTTTCCTCATATATAAAATGTCCCAAAAGAGAAATGCAATTGTCGAAAACTAACAGCGGTAATTGCATTGTATCAAGTCACCATAACAACACATTTGAAATCGTATCGCTAGACGTCAGTAAACAACACAAATAAATGTCAGATAGACTTCAAAAATAGAAAAACATTTCGCGTTCGCGGTATTGTGTGAGTTTGGTTCGAGTTTGATGAAGAGTCTCGGCTAGATAAGACGAAATGAATCACATTCGAGGCGAGATCAAAGAGAGAGTACTCCATACAATCTATAAAGGAAAGTATAAATGAACAAAAAATAACATTTCCTTGAGAATTTCTTCATTCGTGAAATATTCCAATGAATTACATTCGTGCATAAAAATTACCAGATAATTTTGCATTCAAGCGTGATATCTTATACAAATTGCATTCGGTTATTTTCATATTTTGTAAAAGAGCCCTCGTCCTTCGGACTCGGGCACTTTCGCCAAAATATGAAAATAAACTCTTGCAATTTCAAATATCCACTTTCTTGCAAAATTATCGGTAATTTTTATGCACTCGTGGAATTATAACCGAAAATGCATGCGAATTATATCGAGAGTTTCAGTTCATCTACAATTTGAAGATCAATCGTAGATTGTACAATCAGCCCTAAAGCTGCAGAATATTCGATTCGAACATATGCATCGCTAGGAAACTAGAAATTTCATTTGCAAATTACTAGCAATGACACCCATTTTATGTGCGATACAACTTGGCCTGTGAGATAGTTATTTTCAATAGGAAAACATTCGTCTATTGTGCTAAAAGGCTTAGGAACGATGGAATCAAAACTTCTGGTGTGAAAATTTTTATCTTGGGGTCATTTATCTCAACATCAGCATATAAAGTGGCTGACAATATATAGCATCTCTTCCACCAAGTTTGAACCTCTTTATTTACTGTCCTCGGTAATATTTTCTCCCATTTGGTGATGTATCGTAAAATTACCAAACTAATTTTACTTGCACACGAGGTCAGCACCTTGGGAAAGAGAATATGAATATCTTTCTTCATGGTTATTCCGACCATACAGGATAAATAATAATTCCTCTCCTTCCCAATAATTTCCTATGGTATTGCATTGTAGTTGGGAAACCGGTGAATGTAGCATGAGAGGTGAATGAAAATATTATTCAGCTTATTAATTTTAGTTTGTGCGGACGTTGATCACAACCACTTATGGTATCGATAAAAAGTATATGTTTCTCCCGACTTGTTTAAATTTCGCGGATGCTGAACAGCTGGTGATACCATACTTTTCTCTGGTCCGAAGGAATATTCAATAACTAGCATATATATGAGTCCTATTGTTTTGAATTTGTGCTGTACGGAGTCTCGATGTAAGCATATTCATCATTATATTTTGTGTTTTCGATAGTCAAATTCCTTCGTCCTCTTGTTCCTATTCCAGTATTAGAGTAACCATCGAACAATTATCATATTGCACTTTTTGCGATTCCGGAAGTAAGCTCAGTACTTTCGATAGGAAAAGCGGATTCACCAACCAAAAATAATTCTCGATTTTCTACTGGAAATGACAAATTTGAATTTCATATTCTTGTTTTATAATTGAAACATTTTATCACATGCAAAAACACTCTCTGGCAATGGCAATGAATGAATCATGATGAACTGAACTTTTGAAATCAGCGACTACAAATGCAGTGACAGGTGGCGCAGTAGAACCGCAGCAACCCTGTCAACTCCTGGCGCTTTATTTTTCGGCATTCTTCTGATCACCCCAGTAATTTCCTCATGGTCCGTCATCAGCCTCTCAAAAAACTGGTAGAGACCGATGCCAGCGCCATGTTTCGGATTTCGCCAGCCATGCGGCTAGCTTTCCTGTGGCTATCAGAAGAATCGGGACTCGCTTTATGCACACTCTGGAAATAATCAACGAACATACTGGCTTTCTGGGGGTCCGTTACCGCACCCTCATTACCTCTCTCTATGGTAGGTATGGGCTCAAACCTCTTGTCGAGTCGACGCGTCATCCTCCACAGAGAGTTGTCCTAAACGTTCAGGTTGGTGAGTTTATCCTGCCATCTTTTATTGTTGAATTCCTTTATTTTGTTGTTCACTTCGTTTGCCAATTGAATTAACAAATTTTTGTGTTCAGGAATTCTAATTCTTTGCCATTCTTTCCTGACATTGTTTTTTCTCATTATTAAATTGATGATATCAGCTGGCTGGATATCCTTACCATCCTTGACCACAACCGATTTGACCGACCTGTCCCGTATGGCCTGAACGTTCGAGATTAGTTCCTGAGTACAACTATCGATCTGGTCTTGATCTAGCTGAGCTCTAATGATTGTCCTCTCGTTCAGAATGCGTCTGAACTATGACTAGTTTGCAGTGGTATAATTAAACTTTTTCTTTTTTATTCTAGGATTTGTCCTATTCAAGTTAAATACCACTGGTGTGTGGTCAGAGTTCAGTTCATCCAGAACCGTGAGCTAGCCTAAGTCTCGAACATTTTTGTTTATTATCAAATCTATTGTGGTTGGCCTCCCCTCGTTCCAGGGAGAAAACGTGGGCTCCTCCGAGTGTTCGATAATGATGTTATTGTCCATTGAATATTCTCAGAGTGTCTTACTATTTAGATTTGACTGAGTGCTGCAGTTCCACTCCTGCCTCTTGGCATTGAAGTCGCTAACCAGTAACACTTTCTGGCTTACGCTGCACAGGTTGTCCAAATCATGTCAAGAAAACCTGTTATTTGGTGGATTATGAATGGCAAATACGCAGGTGCCATGAACAAGCTTCACCCCAACGTTCGAGGAAGCTCCGCTATTGTGGCACCCTCGTATATGGTATACCATTCCTTATCAGCAGTGTTACACCCCCACTTTGGATTGCATTCGGCCTGTCAACCCTGATAGTGGTATATCCTCTGATACGAAGCCTCTAATTCTGCCCGAGTTTGGTTTCGGACAGGAACATAATATCCAATCCGTGGTAGTTAACAAAGTTAATAATAGAAGGAAGTTTATTATTAACTCCGTTAACATTGAGCATACATGCTTTTACTGGCATTTAGATGTTTCCCCGTATCGACGTTGCCTTTTCCAGATCGTCCAACGCTCTGAAAAACTCATCCATGTTTACCTTACTTGAGATGCGGTTACACCTGTCAGTAATTTCGGCAAGGCCAACAGTTCTAATCGGTTCTCCTCCACCCTGCACCCCCGTTTCCCGCTCCAGGGGAAGGGGATCAGAGAATGGTGGTGTAACTGGCGGCGTCACATGTCCCCTAGGCAGCAGCGACTCCCCCACACCCACTCCGGACGCTATCGTTTGACGTACCGGCTTCTCCTGATGTCGTTGACTCGAATTACGACACTCATGCCAAGCGTTGACCTCCGGCTCCGGGGGGAAAAGCGAACAAGCTAACTTCTACACCACCAATACCACTACTGAAACCAATTTTATACTACCGAGACCCTAGATAGAACTATCTCAATATTTCTGGTATTCTAGCAAATCAGAGTACAAGGAGGCAGGCAAATGTCTTGCTGGTATATTTTAAGATCTCAGCAGAGCTGTCGACTGTGTCAACCATAAGGTATTGGCGAAGAAACTCAATTCAATGGAAATGAAATGTACTTCTTATTGTAATGATGAAACAATGACAATATCGGGAGATATCTTGGAATCAATTTTGAATGAGATCAATGCGAACGTTATTTGTCTATATTCATTGTCATCAGAATCAGACAAACCAGCTAAACTTCAATCTGAATGGAAGATACGTTCCCAAATGAGACAGTTGAATATTCGGGAGTATCCTTGGATCAAACTCTGAGCTGGAGAAGTAATTTTTAGATTCCCGCATCCAAACTGAACTTTGTTTGTAATTGTTTATCAGTAATGTTAGGCATATTCATTCCAGTTTAGAGATCTCAGACAGGTTCTGAATGAAAAAGTACTGTTTACAATACTATTCGAACTGCGAGTCGCGCTTAAGATATTGCGTGGGATTCTGGAGTTGGTCTACCAGCAATGTTTTTCTGCTCAGAATAATGTCCTGCGAACCAAGTCTTTTCGAGTTGAAAAATATGCCTTATTATTTAGGTATAAAAATGTTATATAGTTTACCGAGGTCAATTGATGACTGTAGTAACGTCAACAAACATTGCAAATACGTAGTGAAAATAGATTGTACGATATTGAAGAGGTTGTTACGTGAAAATTTTGGAATGAGGTGTTATAATTTATGAAACAGTTTTTTTCACATTCTCTCATAATGTTATATTGATAACTGTTACTTATTTGACGTATCCTATACAATTACGAAATCGGAAAAAATACATTAAGGTATAACAAATCGTGAACTAATAAAATATTTGAATTTTGGCATTTTCCAAAACTTTTATAATTTACTGCATCTCAACAGAATTCAATAATATTTCGTGCTATAAAGAGAGCAAATGTTTTGTGTGGCGAGCGTGAAGATTGACGAACGATCCCTAGAGGAGTCTCGTAATCCTCCAACAATGCTACTTTTTCTTCCTAGATAGAAGAAGTAATTACTTTCGATGCCAGCAGCAGGAGTAGAATATATTCAAGTTCATGGTGATTCGAATTTGATAGATGAACATCACTATTTTCAATATATAAATGCCAATCAAGAATTTTGGCGCTCGAAGCAAACACTTTTCTTCGAATTGCATATGCTTCTTTCAAATCTCAATTATAATTAGCATAGGTATGTTCTATTCACACTTTCGCCGGCACTAGAATTAATTACTTTTCATGTATGGGAAGTTATATTGACAACGTGCTTGTCTGGTTTGATATTTGAAGGACTTGCTCACATTTGAAGACCCCATCTCCACGCGCTGAATGGCTGAATGCTCAAAAATTTTATAACAACTTTCTCAAGCTTGTCGCCTACGGCATCTGTCTGTTTCCTAGCAACAAGCTTTCGAAATATGTTATAATATTTTCGAACAATTATCAATGTCCTTGGGTTATTACTACTGATAACAATTTCTCCCGAACGATATTTTCTTCCACACCTGAGTTTCATTCAGTTATTCTGCATGGGATGATGTTTCGAAAGTATTTTTAGTGTTGTTAATTTTTTATGTCGGTTTGATTTAATTCAATGATCTTTCAATCTGTCCCTACCTTGCTCGGCCACCCGCCGCCTACCTGTTGGCCCGTCTTGTATATCGATAAGCTTTGGGCGCACTTCGATATATATTTTCAACTTGAGGGATTGCAGATTGTCACCCAGATTGAAAAACTTTCCTGTAGGTATCCATGCTGCTTTCACTTGGAACTGGATGCTGGATTCGTTGGTTGCTGGTGAGTTATCGATAACTCACAAAACTAACTCAACCAAACAACCTTATCATAAGGGCATTTCTCACTAGATATACATAGGGAAACCATTTCGATGATAATCTTTCATCACTAATCAGTAATGTTGTGCTCATTCTTCAGGAAATGAAAGAGATATATATATATATATATATATATATATATATATATATATATATATATATATATATATATGTATTGTTTATATATACATGTATTGTATATATATTTATATATATATATATATATATATATATATATAGTCCGTTTTTTTTATGTCGTACCACTATTGGCATCTCGAAAACGGTAATTGATACGAAGTTGGTTAAATTGGACAAAAGTTGCCTATTTTAGTGAACAATGAAACGATGTTTCCAAATCGAAAATGTCATGGACCGTTTCTGAGATATACGGGGTAAACCGAAATGGCCCGTTTTCTTATCTTTGCGCTGGCGCCTTTATTTTTAGGAATATGGAAATGTGTTCAGGAAACTTTCTTCTCTGTTTTGAATTTGTTTCGATGTACTGTGCTTTGATTTTCAATACGACGTTCCGATTCACGGGGGCCACCCTCAACTCTCTTTTTTCAAATACGGACCTGTATTTTTTTTAATGAATTTGAGTAGTCCTTGTCTTACCCAGTTCAGATATATATATCTTACCTGATATTTATTTCTACGTTTCTGTCCATAAATTCCATTATCAAAGTCCGAACAATGTTACACATAGTAAAATAATAATTTGAATCAGGATTCGTGGTATACAAGAAAAATCAGAATGCGGAAGTATCTCTTAGAGAAATAGCAACGAATAGTGGTATATCACTTTCATCAACAAGAAAAATTTTGAAGAAACATAAATTCAAACCCTACAGAGTGAGAGAAGTACATCATTTGCGTTTAACAGACTAAAATGAAAGATTAGTATTTTGTAGATGGCTACTGAGACATTTTCGGCAAGATGATGAAATTTGTAGTAAAATTTTATTGTGCGACGAAAGCCGATTTACAAATAATGGATGGTTGATGGTTCAATAGGAATATTCATTATCACTGGCGCCAGAAGAATGCTTATTCACATAGAGCCACTAATTTTCAAGAGAGGTTCGGCTTTATTGTCTGGCTTGGGGTTTAGGATACCGGAATCATTGGTCCCTACTTCTTTGATACTTCATTGACGGGGGAGTTGTATCATGAGTTCCTATCGGAGATTCTGGACGATTTTTTGGATGATTTGCCTCTAAATATCCTGAGGAAATATGAATATTTTCAACATGTCGGAGCATCACCACATCGCATACGAATATGTAAAACATTTCTCGATAGGATCAGGCCAGGAAGATGGATGCAGCACCGATGACTAAAAAAATGTGTACTTAAGATATTATTTGTTGCCTTTTTTATTTTTATAGATCTTCATATCAATTTCAAATAGTTTGAATGTGTACTTTGAAGTAGAATATTGCCTTTTTTCTGCAAAGACCAGAGGAAAATTAGTAGGAAAAAATTGGAATTTTCATTGTTCGGACCTTGATGATGGAACTAATGGGCAGAAATATAGAAAGAACTACTAGTTGAGATACATATCTAATATCGGTGAGATAGGAACTACCCGAATTTAGGAAAAAAAATACAGGTCCGTATTTGAAAAAATAAAATTGAGGGTGGCCCCGAAGAAAGAAACGTCGTATCGAAAATCAAAGCACAGTACATCGAAACAAATTCAAAACAGAGAAGAAAGTTTCCTGAACACATTTCCATATTCCTAAAAATACAGGCGCCAGCACAGAGAAAAGAAAACGGGCCATTTCGGTTTTCCCCGTATATCTCAGAAACGGTCCGTGATATTTTCGATTTGGAAACATCGTTTCATCGTTCACTAAAATAGACAACTTTTGTTTAATTTAACCAAGTTCGTATCATTTACCGTTTTCGAGATGCCAATAGTGGTACGACATAAAAAAAACGATGTATATATATATATATATATATATATATATATATATATATATATATATATATATATATATATATATATATAAAGAGAAAGTGTTATTTGCTATGAAGCAAGATGAATCAGGAAACTGATAAATGGATTATCAAATTCTCTGGTCTATCACAATTTGCATTCAATTCGAAATGCCCACCACAAGATAGCTAGCTATTTCTGGCTTTGGCCTTCATCAGCTGCGGGTTGGCATTAAGATGCCTGGAAACCCTGGTGTATTTACTTATACCTGTAGAAGTTTGGGATAAAAGTGGCGAAATCTGGATTGCTTGATTTTTGGTGGATAATTGAGCTTTTGGAGGTTTCCGTACAATATGTACAGATGTCGCCAACATGCTCTTGTCAGTCTTGTCTGAAGCTAAATTTGCACTAAGTGAAAATAATGTGCAATCGGGTTTTTCCACTTTTATTTGATTGGCTAGCGAGAAGAGATCGCAACCTAAAGGATAATGGATGGACAATGAGATACCAGTAACAACGTTTCGATATTTAAAAGCAATGAAATCAACAAATAAACACGATAGAAACATCGTAAACATCAAAATTTCAAACTGACATGACAATATGACAATTAACTTGACACTTGTCATCAAATTTGAAAAATGGGAACATAACGCCCTCTACCGAAAAAATAGGGGAAACCTTCAAAAGCGTCGATTGTTTTTTTCGCCACAAAAATCTAAACAAAATCTAATCAGTTGAGTCACCAGGCATCTTAGTTGGCATGGTCCTCGTATCGAAGACAAACTGTGATAGATATCCAGAGGATTTGAAATGAATCGTGCCTTTACGGCAAGCGACACATAAGTGGAACCACCTAGGGTGTAACACTATAAGGAAATGCTGTCATAGTTTTCCGTCAGTGGTGACAGTTCGCCACGTCAACTAACAACTGCGTTCGCAGAAATAATGACAAGCACTCTCAGAGTGTTATCGAAAATCGAATCCACAAATGTATCTGAAATGATACAGAGAGAAACTGTTATTTGCTATGAAGCAAGATGAATCAGGAAACTGATAAATGGATTATCAAATTCTCTGGTCTATCACAATTTGCATTCAATTCGAAATGCCCACCACAAGATAGCTAGCTATTTCTGGCTTTGGCCTTCATCAGGTGTGGGTTGGTATGGTCCTCGTATCGAAGAAAAACTGTGATAGATATCCAGAGGATTTGAAATGAATCGTGCCTTTACGGCAAGCGACACATAAGTGGAACCACCTAGGGTGTAACACTATAAGGAAATGCTGTCATAGTTTTCCGTCAGTGGTGACAGTTCGCCACGTCAACTAACAACTGCGTTCGCAGTGGATTCGATTTTCGATAACACTCTGAGAGTGCTTGTCATTATTTCTGCGAACGCAGTTGTTAGTTGACGTGGCGAACTGTCACCACTGACGGAAAACTATGACAGCATTTCCTTATAGTGTTACACCCTAGGTGGATCCACTTATGTGTCGCTTGCCGTAAAGGCACGATTCATTTCAAATCCTCTGGATATCTATCACAGTTTGTCTTCGATACGAGGACCATGCCAACCCACAGCTGATGAAGGCCAAAGCCAGAAATAGCTAGCTATCTTGTGGTGGGCATTTCGAATTGAATGCAAATTGTGATAGACCAGAGAATTTGATAATCCATTTATATATATATATATATATATATATATATATATATATATATGACCGGATAGGCTTCCGCGGTCGGATATGTGCTGTCTGGAACTTCCGCGTCTGGAGTTGTTCTTCTTTCGAGGTTCCATCTTCACTTTGTCAAGATGAGTGCTGTGGGTTTTCACGTTCAGTACCACTAATTTATTGGTGAATCATGAGGCATTGAAACAAATGTAGGTTCATCTTGCCCCCGAATGCTGTTGCACAGCTAAGGGTTAACATGAGCGATCTGGAAGATATAATCATATCAAGTATTTTCTGGAGCATGTATTCAAAACACCAACAATCATAAGGGAATGAGAAACTTGCTCTGTGAGAGAAAGTTGTACAGAAATTCAAATATGTAAGTTTCATTAAACTAAATTCGAAAAGATTAGAAGTCAACTGATAAATTCGATGAGATATTAGGTGGTAGAGTAGACGTGTGTCAATGTAGAAATGTTGAAACAAGAAATAACCCTCGCCTAACTTTGTGAATTTTTGAATCGTTTTAAGTAAATTACTGTTATTGATTAAAACAATGATCTGTATTATCATTATCAGAAGGGAGAAACACATTATAATCGAAAAATTGGAAGAATATCAGTACTGAAGTGAATCAATTCTAGAGCTACGTGAATATAAAGAGGAAAATGAACACGAATGTGAGTATCAATCACGATAATAAAAAAAAACTGCTGGAGGATACTGTGCAGAAACGATAATTTTGTGATACAAATCATAAGTAAGTACGAATTCATTGGAGCGATTAAAAAAGTGGCAGGTAACTACCGCACATTTCTCCTCACGTACTGAAAGAATGTACCGATTGGTTAAGAGTTCCTTTAATGCATATACACAATTTGATCACATCGGTCTTTTGACTCAGATATCCTCCTCACTTAATTTGAAATATCGAGAAATATTCGCTGATACCGAAAAATTTGAAAAAAGATTGAAACGTGGCCTAATTAACGGCGTAGGAACTTTCTGGAAAGCAATTACCGGAAACCTAGATGCATCAGACGGTGAATATTATTCTAGCTGTATTGAAAAAATTTCGCGAGACGAAAACCAAATAGAAAATCTCTCGAAGAATCAAATATCTGCAGACATGTCAGACTTCAAAAATTTCAACTCAAATATTCTGAAATTACAGATCGATGAAAAAACTTTCAATCGCGATATAAGGGAAATAGAAAAATCTATCTATAACCTTTCAGATGATCTTGCCTTTTACGAAGCACAATTAGAGACATTAGAAGTATGCGAAACATTAATGGAAAGCTATCTTCTCCTAGAAACTACTCTCGATATTGAATTCAATCACATTTGCTCGATTGAAAATACTCCATAGCTATATCATTACCCCGAATGATTTGATCAACTCACCTCAAGGAATCTCTCAATCGCTTCGGAAAAATAACTTTCCTTTACCGATTCAACTTTCAAATGTTGCCCAATATATTGAAATCATTGAACTTGAAGCATACCAAGTCGATTCTAGAATAATTTTCGTCTTGAAAATACCGTTAGTCGAGCCAAAAGCGTACACTCTTTATCGACTATTTCCGATACCTATACCAGATAATAGAACAGGGTTTCACCACATTTTGCTAACATTCCAAAAGTATGTCGCGAGAGATGATGAATCTTTGTTGTATTTTTCGCTTCAAAACTTAGAAAAATGTAAAATCAAAATTCATGGCGTGAGCATTTGTTCTGAAGTATTACCCTACCCGTTGGATAGCGAAGCCCAGCTGCTTAGAACATTGGCAACTCTTCCGAAACCCTGCCAATCTTCTATCATCTACGCCAAGGATTACAATATCAAAGAACTAGATGACAACCTATGGCTCATTACAGTATCAGTAGTATTACCAATCACCATCAAATGTATCAAAATGGAACCAATAACTGAATTAGTCAGAACTAATTCTTTACTGAAACTCCAACCTGGATGTAGTTCATTTGTTGGGAGCACGAGAATCCATTTCAAATTCCTCGTCGACAGATACAAAAATCTCACCAACAGGAATCACGCAGTATAGATACCCTATAGCTTCTGTGAGCACCTTCCTGAAAAACGACACCTTCCTGAGTTAAAACCCCTGAAACTCAATAAAATCAACGTGGACGAACTCAATATAGCCCAACACCAATTGAGTCAATTCTCAGACGAAATTGATAAAATGATAAACGAACCATTTGTGAACAAGCATGTCTATTGGTTCACATATTGCACTATAGCGGTGATCATTGCCTTGATCGTTCTCTACATCTGTTGCAAATGCCGACGCAGAGGAGAATTGGTTTAGCCGCCTCGAACGACCAACCACCACCAGATCCAAGACCTAGCAGGACACCTCGTCCCTTAGCAAGGTTCATTCCGAGGAGAAGACCGAGCATCAACATTCAAGAACCAATGGAAGAAAAAAATCAACTCAACACGAACTATTTCAAAGAAAGTGCTTGATAAAAGTTGCAGCCAAAGCAACAACTTTTTATTATAAAGGGGAGTTGTTATATGCAAAGATTACAGTCTCACGACAATGTCTCACATATATCAAAGTACAAGCCATAACAACTTCTTGTGAAACTGCTGATAGTGCAGCATCAGCAAGTGGTCTCATTTCATTTCCTACAATGCCAATGCTGACACTATATTCCAAACATCATAAATAGGTCCTGCGGGACCATGAGATTCATTCAGTCACTAATAAGTCAGTAGTTAAGTAGTACCCATATTTTAGACACAATCGTGCATTGTTAAATAAATAAGTGTTGAAATAAATCAGTAGAAGTTCATCAAGTGTTTTCCACGGTGGTAGTGACTCTTGTATATTTTTTTTTTCAAAAAGTCAAAGAGAGAAATCCAGATATAACATATATAACTTGTGCAGTAGTTATGTTCGGATTTGCGAAATGGAAGGCGAAGGAAACAACAGCAGAATACCAGAAAATTCAAGCACTAATATGGCCGGAACAGAGGTCGATTTGATAGAAAAGAAAGACAATGTAAAACCTGTTCAAGCACGAACCCAATTTGAAGTTATGCCAGCTTTCAGCTACGAAATTGAAGACTTGAACAAAGAATGCATGGGAAAACTTCAGAGTAGTTTTCAAGAAAACTTTTGATATACTCAATGATGAAACTTGGGAAGGAATGGAATGGAGAACCCAAGGTAGAAATGAACCAATTTCTACTTACTTTGAAGATAAAGTACACGTATGTCTCCCCTTGAATATTATTTCGACGAAGTTGAAGAACAAGTTTTGATCGGATTATATAACAAAGAAAATATTCCTGGTTTGATGGCTTGTAGAGTCAGTGATACAGATGAGACATTACGCATTGAAAAAATTTCGGCAAATGAAAATGATTGATATTCACAACAGTCTCATAATCGTAAAAGATATTGCCAGAATCAGTTCTCTTATAGATAGTTCGAGGAATCAAACCGGTAAACAGTTTCAAAGTCAAAATAGCAATGCGAAATAATGGCAAACACACGGGGAGTGCTAATAGTAGTAATGTAAAGGGCTGGTGCACGTCGAAAATTGTATTGTTATCGATCATTTGAAACGAAATTGTTCAACGTATCGAATCACTTCTACTTCAAGTTCTACGGCAGAAAATGCTATCAGAAATTCTTCAGTAGGAAATTCTGATTTTCGTTCTAATGAATCGAATACTTATACTCAGTCATGGTTGTTGTCGAATCACATCGGCAATAGAAACTATAACGCAAATGAAAGAATTTGTCAATCAGTTTGCAATAACAAAGGAAACTGTTAGCGACTTCTACGAGAGGTTCGACATCGAACCCAAATTGATTGCTGCCCAATTTTCCCAGGCAAACGGAATGGCAGAAATTCGAATGACGTCTATAGTTCCAGTAATAGTTACTTCTATAGGAATTCAAAATGAAAAATGGTGTGAAAATTTACCATAATCAAAAAATAGTACTGGTTATTCATCGTTTGAATGTTTACAAAAAAAACTCAAACTCAATATCAAGAATCATTTATTGTGATAGAAAACTCCCAAAAATACATTATGTTAGAGTTTTAACAATAAAAACACGTATTTTACTAGTGATGTTTTCTATTCCACCACCTCTTTATAACTGCCGCTGTCTGAACATATTCTATCTGTGTATGATTAACAATATGATTCATGATCATCCGATATGGTTACCTAATAATCCTAGCAGCTATCGACGTACTCGAATACAGGGGAATTCAATAACAATACTATCACTTAATGACAAACTAATAATGATAATAATAGTAATGATTGTATCTTTCTAATGATAATAACAATATCTCTTTATAATAATAATAATAACTGTAGCATCCCATAACCTATCTCAATAATGATAATGATAAGATCTCTAACAAATAATAATAATAACTATAGCAGCCCACAACCTATTTCAATAATAATAATGATAACCTCTCTAACAATCGGCCATCCTGACAACTGGAGCGTCCTCGCTTCTTTTTCGGTCGCTTCGTGGTTTAGTGTCAGTATTTTTGCTGAAACAAATCCATTTTGATTAATATGTGTTTTTTTTTCAATGAAAGAACGAAATGATTGAACATTCATTCTTATCATTCGCTAGCTGATGTTTGCCTACAACAGGCCCATGATTATTATTTATCCATTTCAATTTTTTTTTTCTGTTCTTGTGTGTGAATCACCTGCTACAGGCCATATATTTGTTATATAATGTCTTCTACAGACCCCTTTGTTTTTAAATCATTCACTGCTTGCCACAAGCCGTTATCAGAGCACCATACCTACCCTTCCAGAAGATCAATAAGCTCATCTGTACTATTGACTTCGCTATCCGAATTTGAATCGCTCAATATTCCACCAGTGAAAGGACGCAATTGTTCTGCAGAAACGGTGGGTCTATATTTTTTATAACCTCTCATGCCTTGTAGGGCACTAATTTCATACCTATCATTTCCTAATACTTTTGCTATTTTGTATGGTCCGTCAAACTTTATGCCTGTTTTCCTAGAAACTTCCTTACTATCTTTATTTCCTTCCGACCATAGCACTAGATCATCTATTTTATATGTCTTACTCTTTTTCCTTTTACTATCAAAAGCTTTCTTCATTCTCTCGCTTTGTTTTGTCATAGATTTCATAGCTGCTTCTCGATCTTTTTCCCTGTCTATAGGACCAATATCATCCCCACCTAATTCACCCAATATATTTCTTTCATACCCAAACATGAGCTTGTGAGGAGTAAAGCCGGTACTACTATTAGTCGAATGGTTGATACCTTGTACTACCTGGGGCAATGTTTCGTGCCAATCATGTTCGTAATTGATTGAGGTGTTGAGCGCATTTAACAAAGTTCTGTTGTATCCCTCGACTTGTCCGTTAGACCTTGGAGACGAAACTGTATTCAATATGTGCTTGATTTTAAACTTTATACAAAATTCTTTGAAATCTACCGATTTGAACGGTTTTCTCCAATCCGATATAATTTTTCTAGGAACTCCAAACATGGCAAACAAGTCTTTTAGGTTATAGATAACCTCTCGCGCTCTAGTACTTTTCGTTGGTCGTGCAAAGAGATATTTTGAGTATGAATCAACAACCATGAAAATATAGGAAAACCCAGAACTTTGACAAAAGGGGCCTAGGTGATCGATATGCCAAGTATCTAATGGTTCGGAAGGTTTATTCATAGGGAATAAAAATCCTTCTTTCTTACCATAGTGTGAATGTTTGTATGCACAATCTAGACAGGAATTGATATACTTTTTTATGAATCTAGTCATACCCTGAAACCAAAATTGGCTTTTAATTAACTGTTCACACTTCTTCAATCCGATATGACCAATATCATCATGGAATTTCCTCAACAGGTTGAATCTAGCATACTTTGGTATCACAAGTTTGTCTTTTCCGTCAGCTGTCCTACGATAAATTCTATCATTTTTTATTGAATACACATTTTTCAATTCTCGCTCCTTATCTTCTTGAAGTCTTTTTCTGATTGATAATAAATGTTCATCCCTTGACTGAATACAGTATAACCAATCGTTTAGATTTATATTGAGTACTGCCGGAATATTACCTATGTTTCTGCTCAAGGCGTCAACATGTAGCATTTTACAACCTGGCCTATGCTCTATTTGAAAATCAAAATCTTGTATTGACAGCCACCAGCGTGCAACTCTAGGAAGGAGATCTTTTTTGTTGAAGGTTAAATGTACAGCACTACAATCGGTTATTACTCTGTAGTGTAGTCCAGTCAAATATATTTTGAAACGTTTGATTGATTCAACTACCGCAAGTGTTTCTAATTCGTAAGAGTGGTAAACACTTTCCACATCAGTTGTGGCCCGGCTGTAATACATTATTGGTTTGAGTCCTTCTTCATGCGTTTGCATTAATATACCTGCGATACCCTTGCTACTCGCATCGGTATGCAATTCGGTCGGTAAATTTGCGTCAAAAATACTAAGGAGGGGTCGGGAGGTCAACAGTTTCTTGATTTGTTCAAAGGCTTCAGTCTGAGGCTCGTCCCATTTCCATGGCACATTTTTTTTCACGAGTTTTTGAATAGGCTGCACGATAAGTTCATGATTCCTTATAAACTTTCTGAAATAGGAGCATAAACCTAAAAATTGTCTAACCTCATGAACATTTTTGGGTACCGGGAAATCCACGACTGCCTGTATTTTCCTACGTCCTGGCTTTATACCTTCTACAGAAATATCGTAGCCCAAATATTCTATACTTGTTTCGAAAAACTTACATTTTTCAAGATTGAGTTTTAGGTTGGACTCCCGAAAGATTTTGAGAACGGATTCTAAAATGTCTAGCCCCTCATTAACTGAATTTGACGGTATCAAGATATCATCTAAATAAACAAGCAATTTATCATGTCGTAATTTAGTAAGTACCTTATGAATCAAACGTTGGAATGCCGCAGGCGCATTACAGAGACCGAAGGGCATTCTGAGAAATTCAAATTGCCCATCTGGCGTAACGAAAGCTGTTTTGTCTATAGAATTTTTAGAAACCGGTATCTGATAATAGCCTTGCGTCATATCTAATACAGAAAAATACTTGAAACCTTTCAGTCTAGATATGTGATCCTCGATGTTAGGAAGAGGGTATCGATCCTTTACTGTAATATTATTCAATTTTCTATAGTCAATCGCTACTCTGTAGTCACCATTTTTCTTTTTGAATAAAATTGCTGGACTCGAATAGCTAGAGTTTGATTCTCTGATGATACCGCTATCCAATAAATCGTTTATTTTTCTGTGGAGTATAACTTTTTTTTTCAGATATTCGATAGGGCTTGTAAAAAATTGGTTCCCGCGACTGCAAGTTGATTTCGAACTCTAGGATATCGGTTTTGCCCAAGTCACCTGTATTTTTAGCGAAACAATCTTGGTATTTCAGCAGCAAGTTACAAAGTGCATGTTGGTTATGCTCTATCAAATGTTTACACTCAATATCATTCATATCAATTTTACCTACGAAACACTCACTCTCAAATTGATTACAAAAAAGATCTTCTGAGAATATATAAGCTTTCGTTAAGGTTGTATTTCTCTGCAATTTTACTTCATTAGATCCAATATTGGTAATACTTATAGTGAATACATTATTGGACGAGGTGACGGTAGGAAATAGAATTGTATTTTGTATTTTACCTGGTACTATTAAGTTACCACAATGATTACTTTTCACAAAAATTTCTGAAGTATTTCCTGGGGGGAATTTCGTATCCTTGGCAATAATGATATCGAATTTTCTATTCGCGTGTTCTATTTCAGCATTGTTATACTCTATGATATGTTTATTATAATTCAGTTGTATCGAATCACCCATTATTTTAATCTCGATGTTTTTGTTATTAATTACTGGTTGCCCGATTATAATTTCCACGTCACCTAAATTGACATCAACGAAATATACATCTGTTTCAATGGTGCATTCATTGAAAGATAAATTGATTTTACATTTACCTAAAGGATGAACTATATTATTTCCAAACCCTGTTATATAAGAGTCCGGTACATCTAGTTTCTTGTTCAACTTATCGATCAGTTCTTTTCGAGCCACGTTTATTTGACTACCTGTATCTAAATAACCTTTGCATTTGATATGTTCAATAAATACATCAATATAATAACAACTATTCAAAACTTGCCTGTGTATTGTCTGAACCCTTGCTGCTTTCAAATAAAAGCATTCCTCTCTGGTGTGGCCTGCCTTACCGCAGTTTGTGCATTTCTTTGAGCTCCTTTGACGATCTGAAGTACTAGCACTCAGGAACCGGCAAACTTCCCTCAAATGGCCTTCTCTTCCACAGAACGTACACTTCTTTGTAGTATAGGAATTTAGTTTTGGTCTTCTATTGTCATATTCTGACTTGTTGGGCATTGGCTTATTGGTCCTAGTGGTACCGTCACCAAAACGACATCTTTTTGCGATGTGACCGGGCATGTGGCATATGAAGCAGCTTGGACTCTCTTTAAGAGTATCTTCCCTCTCCAGTTTACTCAGGAATCCTTGAAATAGTTCTTCCGGTGTTCTATAGTTCGCAGATTTTGCAGCACCTTGAATTGCCACCGGCAATCCGTCAATTATACACGAGACAGCGTTATTATCATTGATATCGCACTTCCTTATCAGCATACACTTGCTGTAATAGTAATGCATCATCGTTTCGTCGTTACGCTTCTTTCGATTCATCATTTTTTTCAAGTTTTCGATGAAATGCTCGTGTACAGGAAATGCTTCCAAAACCGCTGTTTTCCATTCTTCCCAGGTTTTGTTGTAATCACGTAAAGAATTATACCAAATCTTTGCGACACCACTCAATTTAGATAGCATGCAGTATGACTTTGTTATATCGTTCCATCCATGAATGAGCGATAACTGTTCAATTTTATGTAACCAGCTCCCACTCGTTAAATCACACTTTTCGGGATCAAAAACAGGAACAATATCAGTTTTACCAAAATTTCCCATATTGTTGTTATTGGGTATCATTATAGAATTTAATTGTTGTCGACTCAAAATTTCGCTAACCTTTTGTGCAACTAAAGTCTCAATGTCGTTGGAACGAGCATGTATATTTATTGTTTCACTCACTGTTTCTCCTAGTTGACTAGAGTTTTCATCTTCTTGGTCGACACGGTACCTCATTTTCTTGTTCCCTGATGCATGCATTTGAGCACGGGTAACTGTGCGTTTTCGTTTGGGATTTTCATAATCCTTTTCGACGAAACTGTCACTATCACTCATTGTTAATTTCACACTCTTTCCACTGAAGACACTTGAAGATATCCCACTTCTGAATTGTTAGAGTTTTAACAATAAAAACACGTATTTTACTATTGATGTTTTCTATTCCACCACCTCTTTATAACTGCCGCTGTCTGAACATATTCTATCTGTGTATGATTAACAATATGATTCATGATCATCCGATATGGTTACCTAATAATCCTAGCGGCTATCGACGTACTCGAATACAGGGGAATTCAATAACAATACTATCACTTAATGACAAACTAATAATGATAATAATAGTAATGATTGTATCTTTCTAATGATAATAACAATATCTCTTTATAATAATAATAATAACTGTAGCATCCCATAACCTATCTCAATAATGATAATGATAAGATCTCTAACAAATAATAATAATAACTATAGCAGCCCACAACCTATTTCAATAATAATAATGATAACCTCTCTAACAATTACAAATTGGAAAAACTAGATGATGACAGTGGCTCATGTTCCGCAATTGAAAATTTATAAAAATCATGAAAAAACTGAAAACGAAAATGTATGCCTTGAAGAACAGACCAAAGAGAAATATCAAGATTCAGAGACTATGTTTGAGGTCAAACATATTCCAGGATGGTCGAATGATAAAATTATTCCAATTGAAAGCAGTTATCCATAAGGAGTTTCTCAGTTGTTGTTATTGAAAGATAATTGTGTCAGTGGATTTTTCTTTATTGTATATTTTTCACAAAAGTTGAATGAAATTCTTACCACTAAGTGTTCCGGACACTACCAAACAGCCCAAACGTCCGACAACGTCTTAGAATATTTCCAACAACCAGTGGAGCAGAATGCAGGGTTGGAGAAAGTTAACTGACAGTGAATGATACAAGCTTTTTATGACTAATAACGAAATCAGTCTGATAAATCAGATTCTGATCCATAAAAGGGTGTGAGTTTTGACACAAGCCAAGTTCCTGTAGTGAAACTATCAAAATCTCCTAACTCATGAACTACTTTCTACCTAACTTTCTTAACCTTACATGGAATGAATTGTGGTGCCAACTCGGAAGCATAATCATTTGCAGCATCAGAAAACACAAAATTCCGCTTCCAAACTTTCTCAACCATATGAAAAACATGCTCACGCTTTCCCAAATTATAACTATCAGCATTCCTCGGATAAGAGGCATACAACCTGACTTTTACTTTCTTATAAAGTGGGGGTAATTTTTACAATTCTTTACTATTTTTCTAGCATTGACATTGTTGTTCAAATCAAAATCAATGTTGTCACCCTAATTTTCACCCATAGCTGGCAATATCCTACAAAAATTCGAAAAAATTGAACTGAAGCCATGAGTGGCAGAATCTATCGCATGCTGGTTTTTGAAAATTTCCTCGTCTCACTTGTAGTATAAAAACCCTTCCAATTCAAGGTTTTATTCAGCAAAACTTTGACGTGAAATACCAAATAATTGACATCAAGCACATCAGACAACAAATAGTAATACAAACAGCATCATAATTAAACAGACAATGAAAATGAATTATGAAAATATATGACATTTACCGCCAGGTTATTTTTGAACATAATCTGAGGGATATTTTGGAGAATGTCAAACTCTCAAAGATTTGCGGGGAAATTGTGGATCATCTGAGGACTCTTGAAAGGGTGCGTAATTATTCTGACATCACTGATTTCTTCAGAAAAAACACTACTGTCAAACGTTTCCGCTTGTTGTATACCAGAAGGACAAATCGGTTGATTATTCGACTATTCTAGTTCTTTAGAAGAGTCGTTTTGCCTGCTCTCGACAGGTAATTGATTTCCTGGATTATACTCAATATCAGAATCAGATTAGTTTACATCCCCTCTGGGAGCTAAATGTTTTATAGAAACAATAGATTCCTTTCCATTTTGAAGGCGCACCAGAGCATATTCCGGGTTTACCTCAATCAGTTCTACTTCTACAAGTGGATCATATTTGCTTTGGCGTACATGTTTCTTCAACATAAGAGTCTCGGATGGTGATAGCCAAGAGGGTAAAGTAGTGCCATACGTCGATCGTCGGGAATGACTAAACATTCGCTCATGAGGAGTGCAATTCGTTGAAGTACATGTAATGATCTAATAGAATGTAAGACATCTGTTAAAACCAATTCCCACTGAAACAATTTTAAATTTCTAGTTCTGAGCGCTAGAGATATAGTTTTCCAGATAATACCGTTGTAACGTTTCACTTGTCCGTTTCCTTCAGGGTTGTAGGTAGTAGTACGATTAGTGGCAATTCCTCGTGAGTGGAGAAAATCAATTAAATCACGTGACATAAATGAGGCTCCACGATCCAAATGAATATATGCAGGCATGCCAAAAAAGGGAAAATATTTGATTCAGGGATGAAATAACAGTAGCAACACTAATATCTGGGCAGGGAATTGCGAAAGGAAAACGGGAGTATTCATCTACAACTGTTAGAAAATATTAATTACGTGACCCAGAGGGAATGGGTCCTTTGAAATCAATGTTCAATCTTTCGAATAGAACAGTAGCTTTCATAATATGCTCTAGAGAGTTCTTAAGAAATTTTGGTTTCAATTCAGCACATACAGGGCAAGCAGAAATTACCTTCCTAACGTCTTCCAGAGAATATGGCATATTTCGATTTTTCACCAAATGATACATTCTTGTTATTCCTGGTTGGCATAGAAACTGATGCAGTTCGAATAATTCATTTCGATTGTTTGACCCACATATTCTAGAGAATGCATCAGCTACTTCATTTTAGGCTCCAGGACGGTAAACGATATCATACGTAAAACAAGAAAGTTCCAACCGCCATCTCATTATCTTTTCATTCTTTATCTTACTGGAATGTTAAGTATCGAACATAAACGAAACGGCTTCTTGATCAGTAATGAGTTTTAAGTATCTTCCCATCAGAAAATGTCTCCATTTACGTAATGCTTCAACAGTGACGAATGTCTTTTTTCGCATTCCGAAAGTGTTCTAGAATGAAATGCTACAGGCCTTCCCATTTGACTCAGTAGTGCTGCGATTGCAAAGTCGGATGCATCGGTCTCCACTACAAGAGGTTCATTATCTACAACAGTCCATAAGAGAGAATCAGCTATATCATCCTTGAGAGTTTGAAAATCATTTTTCTCTTTCGAGCCCAAAGGAAAAGTTTTACAATCTACTAAACTTCTTATTTTGTTCGAAAATCTAGGTATCCACTTGGAATAATGTGAATTGAGAGTGAATCCATATTTCTCGGCAACCAATAGAAAAGCTTGTAGACTCCTATCATGGGAATCCTGATTTTCACCACAGACGGTCACGTCATCTAAATATGTATATACATTATGCAGTTTTTCTTCGACAATAATTCTGTCAAGTGTGCGTTGGAAGTAGGAGACTCCGTTGGTTACGCCGAAGGGAATCCTATTGAATTGATATAGGCGACCGGCAGCTGCGAATGCTGTAAAAAAGTTAACACTTTCAGATATTGGTATTTGGTGATACGCACTTTTCAGATCTATTGTGCTGAAAATTTCATGAATGGCAATTTTGTTCACTATTTCATCTATATTTGGTAGTGGATAAGCATCAAGTAGAGTGAATTTGTTAATAGTTTATGATTTCAATTTTTAGTTACTAGTACCTGAGCTTGCCAAGGGGATGTGCTCCCTTCAATAATACAAGAGAGTACGCACTTCCATTCGAATAAATTCCTCATCTTCTTTCGAATGTCTCCTCGATTTGGTTGCTATCGACTTGCAGTCATTTGTTAAATTGGTGAAAAGACTGAGCGGTTCCACTTTTGCTTCAGTAAGACAGCATATAGACAATGGGGGCTTAGGTCCCCCGAATACAACATCGACGTGAGAATGTTGCTTCATGATATCATGTCCAATTATTACGTCCGTGCATAAGTTTTGAAGAACGGAAAGCTTTGTTTTTTTGTATTCATTTCCAAGTAATTTCATGTTTACAACACATAATCCACTGATTGGCGATGAAAATGACGTAGAAGCCATTGATACCTGGCCAATAGTCGGAATGATTTTGATTTTCAGTTTGATTGCCAAATCATAATTCAAGTAACTATCAGAACTTCCAGTGTCTATCAAAGCCTGAACACTCATTTTATTGATTTCAATTGGTACTAATGCCTTGGCTAAACAGTGGGGAGGCATCGATGAAGCCGAAGCAATCACTGAAAGCGAGGCTGAAGCTGATTTTCCTTTGCTGTTCTGTTACAAGCATACTTTAGAGAAATGTCCGAGTTTCTTGCAAAAATTACAGATTTGATCTTTGGCAGGACAGATAGGTCGTGGATGTTTATTCTACCCACAGAAATAACATCTCTGGTAGTTAGCAGCCACAGCTACAGACACAGTTTCAGCAATTTGATGTTCACTTGACGAAGGTAAAGCATCAGAATTTGCACTCGTAGATGTAGCATTTATTATATGCTGATGTGATGAATACACTTCTGTTTGTTTCTGATCATCCTCAAAAGCACGTGATTGAAGTATGGCATCTTCTGATTTTATTATTATTTTCGAGGAAAATCTCTGGCGTATATGAGACGATATCAGACCGTTGATGAAAGCATCTCGAATAAAGTCACTTTTATTTTGTTCGGCCGTAACTGAATTGAAATTGCAGTCTTTACTCATCAATCGGAGTACTTGAATATACTGGTCAACGGTTTCTCCTACTCGTTGTCTTCTAGATGAAAGGAGATGTCTCGCAAAAACCACGTTAGTTTTTTTTACATACGCTGAGTTGAGTATGTTGATAGCTTCGGGGTAATTTCCATAGTCACTGAAAAGTTCATATACTTGGTGTGAAACATAATTTGTTGGTAATTGAGGTTTTTCATCATCTGAGAGTTTCTTTGAATACTTTAGAGCTTCTGAAGACTCCAAAAAGTCCTGGAACGTTCTATACCAATGATTCTACTCTTTGCTGGCAGTTGTTGAGTTCGCATCGGCGTCGAATGTATCGGGACGTAGGAACTTTTCCATATTAATAGTTTGCTGATTGAATTGTAGTACAAAAACCCTTCCGATTCAAGACTTTAATCAGCAAAACTTTGACGTGCAATACAAAATAATTGATATTGACTAGTCAAACAACAAAAAGTAATACATACAGAGCATCATAATTAAACAGAAAATGAAAATGAATTATGGAAATATATGACACCCCTGTTTATGAGATTAACATAAGTAATGAAACATCTTATAGCTGTTCCGATTGTTCTATTATTTCTCTCTGTCGGGTTTCCTTATGTACATAACCAGAGGTATATACCACTTCGAAATTTTTGTATTCGTTGATGAAATCATTAAAACTTTATTATCCAGTGATAGAACTTGAGAAGAACCAAAAGTCAAGATTACCTCCTCCAAAAATATAGTGATTGCTGGAGTTGTGGTATTTCTAGTAGGCTTCATAACAACAAATTCGGAAAGAATGGGCTGAAGCTACCAACAAAAATTAATTACCCTCGGAATTTCTTGGAAAAGGTCCTATAACATCAGTATTAACAAACTGAAATGGAAAACTAACTTTTTTTCAGCTTTCTCATTGCAAATAATTTTTCTTACTTCCCCTTCAACAAATCATCAGAGGTTTTACCAAGGTATTGAAATAAGAAATAGAGCGCCTGTATCAGAAACACATTCCTTTGTGTGTTTCGCTTGAGTTTCTGGTAGAGGGTAATCTACCATTGCTCTGATCTTATCAGGAGAAGTTCTCTAACCTCTCCGATCAACAACAAAACCCAAATACTGGAGAAATTCTCTTAAAAATTCACTCGGATTTTATGAAATTCAATTTACTGATACTCACTGTTGAATTAGCATTCTTCAATTAATTGCAAACTTGTTTCAATAGAGCTATATGTTCGGTGAAAGTTGAACTGTGCAAAACTATATCATCTAGATACACAAATACCTTGGGTTGTAGTTCAGTATCTAGAATTATGTCCATCAGACCCTGAGTTATGGCTGTTTTATTAGATAGGCCAAACGTAAGCCTTTAAAGTGGAATAGGCCTCTTCCAGAAAAAGAAAATACTTTTTTTTCATAACTCCTTCATCCATGCAAATTTGTCAGGAAGCAGATTTTTAATCAATAGTCGAGTAGAATTTAGCATCACTCAGCATGTTTAGGATATAATTTATCAAAGAAAGTGGTTGAGAACCTTTTTTTCGTGAAAAAATCTATATAGACTTTTTTGAATGGAGACTGATCTCCTGTATCTATATGAGCCATAATTTGTCTGAACAACGCAATCTAGCTTCTGAAGGAAGCGATTCAAAAAATCTGTAATTTTCTCATTCCTAAGTTTTGTTTTACATGAACACATATCAATCATTTTCTTTGGAAGTTCTAAAAAACTTTTTTTTTCAAGTTCACTCTGGATTTGTCATTGAAATTTACTGTGACAAATTTCACCAAAATCGCAACCCAGAATTATTCAACATTTCAAGGAAAGTATTAAAGACAATTCTACAAGTTTGCAAGTGTTTCTTCCTATACACAGAGGATTTTCACAATCTCGCGAAACCTGATTATATTAGGTCACCACATCCGATTGAGATATTGGTATTCTCCGTTATACCAATAAACGATGAGATTGGATCCTTCGGTATAAAAGTCGAAACTTTTCCTAGAGATCAATTACCCTAATACCAAACTGATATTTTTGCACTCGACGCGGGTTTCGCTAACAAGGTTGGCATCTTCTAGGGAAGAAAATTGTTATTATCAATCTTTATCATACTGTTTAGCTAAATTGTCTTTCAGGGTTCCTCTGGGCAGACTGCATCAGCCTCTTGCTACTTCCATTCACCTGCACTGTGCTCAATCCAGCCAGACTTGAATTGCTTCACTCAGCACTGAATGTTAAAATGAAGGTGCGATTCCCTATTGATTCTCGACCTCAGTATCAATTTCCAAAAACTCGTTAACGCCAGTGACCAATTTTCTAATAGAGCCATGGTAAACAAGTTTCTCCAGATGACTATGTGAAACAACAATATAATTTCGATTTTCAACCTGGTAGGACTAGAGCACACAAAAAAAGACAAAGCGTTATAAAAAAAAACAACGACTTAATATATGCAAAAATATCAAATTAAAATATTGAATCAATTGTATTTTTGAACTCAAAGTTATATGTGTATGAATACATACCTTTTTGATGTTGGTCAGAATATCGCAATGGGTGACTTTCAAAATTTTGTAAAAATCACCGAAATTGATGCCAGGAAAAGGAATGACGTTGATAGTTTCAGTCCTCCGAATGTGCTTACGGATTCGGTTAAGAGTTCGAATCATCAGTGTTACCATCCGTCGTATATAGATCCGTTCAATCAAAACCATTGAACGCCTTAGCGATCACCATTGATCACTCCTTGCCTCAAACGAACCCTTGCTGTCCCCTGGCCACAGCTACTATCAAACATAAGAAAAATACTATCATTACAGTTTGAACTCTTGACATATATGATTTACTTATCACAAATAAAATCATATGAACATATAAGGGAGATTTATTCTTGCAAACTGTTGAGGGGGAGTTTCTGAGCTGTGGAAATTGGAAAATGGTATGTTACTTTCTATAACTGAAAATGAATACGAATATGTTACTTATTGTTCACATTGCCTTGAAAGTATATGAAATAAAAATTGGTGAAATTGAAACGTCACAACGCTCAGGTGTTAGGGAAGCTGATATAAAAGTTTCAACATTCACACTAGGGGTTCCAATTTCATCGATTAGTTGCACTTCCGAACAGAAATAAACGGCAACGGAGGTCACTTCCATCTTCCATGACATCTGTAAAAGCGGACACTTTCTCTCAGTTCGTGAGATTGCAAGGGGCAGACTGATACTCTTTCTTCACTTCAGCATTGTTTTCCTCTTGCCGATTCATTTCTTTGGAAATTGTATGGCACATGGTCTACTTCATCGTTCCTATTCAGTAGTTTTTAACCGGTTTTGAAGAACATTAGCATTTTCTGTTATATACATCTGACATTCAAGGACGACTTTTTATGGCCTAGACGTCACCGACTAGTTTTGATTATGTAGTCCATATATTTTGCTCGTAATCCTTCCGCGTCTATGGCATTTTTATCAAAAATAATTTTATCTCCCTGATTTATGTTGTATATTGTTTCGATAACTAAGATGCTCATATCGAACCGGAAATAAAAAGTTTCGAGTTGTCGACAACAAGTAAAATAAGAAATAATTTGAAGTAGATCATTTTGATATATCATTGACATTTTTATGAGTTAAGTTACATTTCATAATGGCAAATGTTCCTCTTAGTTCCAACCACTAGTTAGCACTATAATCACGCACCATAAGTATACCAACCACTCCATCAAGTATTTTATATTCTATGCCGACATGAAGAGTCTTTCGCGAATTAACTTTCAAAAGTACATGTAACGTCTCTCGCCGCTGAGAGGGCGCTATCAACATTTTCTTTTCAAATAGAAAAATTGATCTTGTTGTACTTCGTTTCCTATCCATTACTGGTCTATTTTTAGGAATGGGAGCTAGCCTTTCCGTGTGATCACTTAATTTCAATAATCTCCGAACCAACAACAAATCAGAATTCAATATGAATTTTATTCAGAAATCATTTGAATGAATTTCAATTACCTTCAATTACCTCGATAATGTGCCCACCTTCGGCATAAAATCAAACGGGTTTTATTCATCTTTCCGGAAATGAATACTTGAGCTGAGGAAAATCATTGGTATTCCACCACTAGAAATATTACTCCTGTTTCAAGCCTTTTTGAAGAAGGATGCAGGCTAGATTCCGAAACGTTGCCAGGGGAAATTATATGCAATTCTATAAAAAATTCGATACATAACTGATAGAATATTCAGTCAATTTTGCTTCCTCAAAATATACCAATTTGGCTTAGAATAGACATTATAAGAATTTAAAGTTTTTTCTTTTTCATACCCAGGGGAAAGAAAACCCACGAATCGGATCTCAGGACATTTCTACCTCTCAAAAAACATTCAAACAATATATACTACAACATCTGATGCATTTGATGAAATATTCAATAAATGACTCTAAAATATTTGAGTTCTGCAAATGAAAACATTATTCGTTGGTATGCATATCGATACTACCCGGTATATATTCTTATGATCCTTCTTTGAATTGCCGAGAACGCTCACTGATTCCCTTTCAACCGCTAGAAAGATCGCTAGAAATATTGATTCCATCTCACCCAAGGACTGTTAATATTATGATAAAAACATCGAATTATTCAACCCAACCGATTGAAAGAGGAAATTAGGTGAAAAAATGATAAAATGATGACAGATTTGACCGTATTTATCGGGAAGATCGAAAAGAATTCACTCAGGTATATAAACGATTATCGAAATACTTTGTCATGTCATCTCTGATATATATCAGAAAATCCTCTCTCACGGACCATTCAGAAAGTAAATAAACGGTGGAATAACTTGTTTTAATGATCCAGAGACGAATTTTTCTTCAAAATATGTCAGCGATGACAATATGAATAAGGGATGTTGACTGATGTTGTAGTAGAGTTGCGTAATAAATTATGGCAAAGAGTTAATATTATACCAAAAAGGAAAATCGGTTCGAAGCCGTAGGAGTAATTGAGTAGATACGAAATTTCAGTGCATGCCTCTTTCTTGTGAAATAATCTCTTTTGTCTGATTTCGAGTTTCAAATATTCATATATTTCTTTTTTGGAAAGTTATCTCGAACTAAACGTAACTGTAGTTTCTCTCGAAAAAAATATGTCTCAAGTGATTCAACATCCTCACTTTATAATAACGGAAAACGGTAGCATGTATTGGTTGGCAATGTCACTGTTTAGTGGTTGTGGTTCAAACTTCCATTGTCTAAACTCTATATTTCATTTACCGTTAATACATAACGTGAGTATTATACTGATGGCTTTTGTAGTATCTGTAGTATTTGTATTGAGATGGATGAAACTGGAGAATCATTTATTTATGATAAATATATTAGTCGTAAAGAAAGTAGAGTATACTACTCATGGAATATTATTCTCTCGCCGCTGTCGTGGCTCAGTTTAAAAAAGTTTCTTGAGAATAATAGCTATCATTATTGACTCGTGGTATAATCTACTATCATCCACTTCTGGAATTACAACTCCAGATATATACAAAATATTGTTGTGAATAACTGAAATATCTCACGGTGCAGAATGATCTGCTTGTTTGTGAGGATGACATAGACAAAATACACACAAAACCATTAAAATAATAACAATAAACATCAATAAACATAATAACATAAATGCTAGTTTAAAAAACATTATAGCATATATGTGAGTATCAATACACTAAAAGTGGATATAAGGGCTGATAAATAGTTTGAAAAGAATGGAAGTTGATATAACAATAAGAAATTGGGGATTTAGGTAATATCGAAAGAGAGTTGTATCCACAGCCTTAGAAGAGGAAACAATGATGCAGAATTGAAAAATGAATAGTTGTGGTAGCAAAATTACTATTTTTTGCATACTTCTGTCAGAGGTATACTTTTGAAATATAGTTAAAATTTAAAGGACTTGCTTCACTTCTGATATCTTCGGGTGAAGAACCATATAGCTCTGAATATTGGTAATTTCTTTGACCAATGTATTTATGTATCCTTGGTATCTTGATAACTGTTTTATGGGTGTTATAGCTGTGAGTCGGTATATTCAACTCTTTTATATATTTCTACTAGCTGACCCGGCCACGCGTTGCTGTGGCTAAAGTTTTTGTTATACTACATTATAGTAAACAATCTAAGAGGAACAATAAGAGAACATCAGTCACGGAGTCCACTATACTTTTTCACACAGATGGAATTTGTAAAAAAATATGGTGATCTCCTTATTTGACTTTCTATTACTATAACCCTTTAGTACAACAAAGACAAAAATGTTGATGTTGGTATACAAATTCACTGGATTGAGATTTGAAGGGGAAGTACGTTGAACACAAATAATTAAAATGTTCTTACACTTGATATTAAGCAGAAATCAATAGGTACAAAATAAAAATTTATTAGATTTATTATTTCCATTTAATTTTAGAACAAATATAAGTATATTACAGTATAATACAGTAAATAACATGTGACGCTTAAACTCATGAATGAGGTAGGCAAGGCAGACAGCTTCAAACTTTTAAACATTAATATCTATTTTTTTGAATTATAAATACTATCAATTTCAATTTAATTTAACACCAATCGGTGCACAATGTTTTTGGTTAACCTGTCTTTAGCTAACACAAATAGATTCGACGGTTTCCCAACACGTGAACACGCATCATATAGTTGCCCATGAGAAAAACATGGATTTTCCAAATCTAAACCATTTGTGGTTGTGCATGACCTTCTGCTGTCCTGATTCTTTGAGCTGGATTTCTTGATTCAATTTGTTCTGCCAACTGATGGGCTCAGCAGCGCCATCTATTGAATACTTACTCAACCCAGTCGAAAGGTATCGACATCTGTTAGAATCATTTGGAGTTAACAGATAATTGTGACTGTCAAATAATAACAGACAAATAATTAGCAATAAATAAAAATTGCGACTATAATTTGAGATTTAAACTATCCTATCTCTCAAGTTGGATCGAACTGCACATGGTGTGCGAATTTCATTATAATCGGTTAAGTGGTTTAGGAGTCCATTGAGGTCAAACATTGTGACACGAGATTTATATATATTAAGAAGATGGATAGCAGTTGCCCGTCCAGGTGTGGTGCTAAAATGAATGAATTCGTGCGATAGCATTTGACGACCCATGGAATTGTAGGGAGTTTTATCAGTTGTCGGACCCAATTGTGGGGGGAGTGTTTGTTACCATTAATCTGAAGGCGAAACAAGCTTTTGAAGTTAGTAATGTAATTTGGCCGGTCTGCCCGTGAGGGAGTTGATTGGCTATATTGATTCACAGACTAGTGAATGTTCCTTTATCAGATACAAATTTAAAAAAAAAAACGAATATTATAAATCAAAGTAATTTAGTAGACTCTTTATTGTCCTAAAAGCTGTCTAGTCAAGTCCTGAAAGAAATATACCCGTACGAATGATGATAAGAATTACAGAACGTTGACCTATTTAGCTCACCGCGTAAGAACATTTCCAATTTCTTGAAACATAAAGATTTGAAGATCGCGTATAAAATAAAGAATAATTTAAGCTCTTATATCAAAAAAAAAAAAAATCTACGTATGCATATCACCTCATTACAGAGGGACATAAGTTCAATCACGAATTTCAAATCCTTCATTTCCAAGGAAGGGTTTGAAACTCAATCTCCTAGAGGGTTTGGAAATCAATAAATTCACAGAACATTCACAGTTCCTAATAAATGATCAGACGGATTTGAATAATTCGCCCCTGTTGAATATGTTCTTTCCAGGAATTTATGCTAATGAGAAAGTGTCCCCGGACCATTAATCTTATTAAAGTGTATCAGACGATTACTCGTATTGACCGTCGGATATAATTTTGTATAAATTCGAAATGTGTTAGAATCAGTTCAAAGTTTCTGCCTGAGGAAGATATTGTATAGCGAAACACGTGTCGTGGTTCAGGAAACCGTAATATGTAGAAATCTTACAGGCAACTGTATATTATTTGTTCCACACTTATATAATGGTTTTGAAACCTGGTATATTGAAAATTGTGACATCAGGATTGATATGTGTTTCGGTGGAAACTGTACAACGAAAATGAAATATCATATTCGGCTATAGTATGGATGTAATTTTAGTCAATTTACAGATTTTCAACAATCAACTTTCAACTAGGTGTGAAACGAATCTCACGAATATGACTTTTGGCTCCACCTATTGTTTATCCTGAGTATCAAATATATATTGTTTATGTCGATGTCGTGTTTAATTTTAGGTACGTCGATGAATGTTTTTGATAAATGGTCTGCTTCACTATATTGCGAGATGTAAATGATTATTTTATAATTTTTCAAAGATCGTTCTAGGTTTCTGATTTTCTCTTTCAATTCTGGTATCTCCAATTCTAATTTCTTCAATTTTTTTGGAATAAATATTGAAATCTATACAAGTGTAGAAATGCAGTTTTTTAATCTACCCCGTCGAGTTGTTGCGTTAATTAAAAAATAGTTCCTTCTGCTGTCTACGGATGCGCCTGGTTGCAACTCTTGTTTCGGAAACATAAAAAATGAGTACATATTTTGATAAATATTAGTTCTTGTATTTCATTGATGGGAAAATCAGACATATATGAGAAGTTGCTGACTGAACGTGTTCTGTTAAGGATGAACTATTTTTCAATCAACACAGCAAGTTATCAGGGTAGAGTGGAAATCTGCCCTTCCACACTTCCATAGATTCCAATATTGATTCTAATTTTGTCAGATGGTGGTAGATTAAGAACCCAAAAAAACTACCAAGAAATATATGTTTCAATTTTGCCGTTTCATTGGTGACTTCTCTATCCATCTGTGGTCTTAATTCCTTGTTTTGATTTTTGTTCTCTTCTATAATCATTTTACGCAACTCTTCCAATAATGAAACATTTACAGTCATCATATTATATATTTATACAGCATATTGCTCTTTTCATATGCAGCTCTCTTACTATTTCCTTAGTTTGATTTCTCATTGTTGACCTGGGTTTTCAGACATATTCGAGCAACAATACTTTTTGTTGACTTCGATATTCGAAATTGACATTCAAAGAAAATGTAATGCTCGACTATTTCAAGTGTTTGCATTTATATATATTTCTTCAGCTCACTTGTATCAGAATATATTATAAGGTACTCACTTCCGATTTTTTATTACGTTACGTGTGATTCATTCGCGAAAAAGAAAAGGAAGAGTCTATCTGAAACAGCTGCTCCCCTGCCTTTATGGCAAAAATGACACTTTTTCCAACATTTCTCTCTCTCTAGTTATGGGTGATTGTAAATGAAAAAATTACCAAAATTTTCTTTTTTGAAATATCATGTTCCCACTTTTACCAAATATTTGTATTCGTTCAGGCCGGTCTTGTACACAGTAGGTTTTGGCTGGCACCTGTACTGTGTATGTATGTACTATGTCGAATATTTTCCTAGCAGAAGGAATGGGCGAATTCGGTTTTTTTTTTGGAATACCTCATCCATAGGTAGATGGCGCAATGACTTCGTGTTGTTCGCATCAACTTTGGTCGAGGCTTGACACTATGCTTGTTGTTTGATTTTAAATAACGGGAAGCCATCGACTGCATGTTGATGATGGCACTACCTTGTACTGACGAGTGGCCGAATAACCCGTATCCGATCTGCAAGTGTGTCCGCCCCAATAATTGAAAATCAATTCCTTCATTCGTGTTACCGAAAGCAAATGCAGAATTTGCTTCTGTGAATAAACCTGCAGTGGCACCGGTCGGATTTAATGGAATGCCCTTCGTGGCATTAGACTGGGGAGTAGTTGTTTTCTAACAGATGCCAGCCAAAACCCACTGTGTAGGTAGTACAAAACCGACCTGAACGAATTGTTTGAAAGATGATTTGATGTAACGTCAGTCTTCAAGTATGCCCATCGACTATGTCGAATGTTTTGATATAAGTTGTTTTTTTTTTCTAACCAGACTCACCAAGTCGCGGAATTCCCCGTCGAATTGGCTACAATATCATTATGGAAATTGTAAATAGGAAAAAATCGTAATGAAAAAATAGGGAACAAGCTGAAAATCCGTAAAATTAAACAAGTTTTTGCTCTTCTATCTAACATCAATCAGTATCAGAGATACATTTAATTTTTTGTAAATATCAAACCCTATCGGATAAAGAAATATAGCGTGAAAACTAAATCGTGAAATTCACATACCAGAAGAACAGGAGATCCTTTGAAAGGATCATAACAGCTCTTAGAAAATAATTTGCAGGTAAGTATGGTAAACAATATTCGATACTAGTGGACATTCCATGTATAAAAACAATTTTTTTGGAATTGTTGAATATGATTTCACAAGTAGTAACTGAGTGAATTGAATGTTTGTGATTCATCGGTATTTGAAATGAAAGCGATTTCTGCTCCCACTGAATTCGAAAAACAAGATATCGAATTTGACTAAACGCGTCATCATTACGGAATTCCATTGTAAAAATGGTCAACCATGAAGATGAAAGTCGAATGCTTGAATTTGAAGAATCAGACATTGAGAATCAAGTTCAATTAAATGTTATGAATCTTTCACATTCATTGATTTCACGTCATTTTTGTTAATTTCAATAACTTGAACGTGATTTTACCAGAGAGTGACGCGATTAGAAGATTCGATACCTTGTTTTTACGATTCAAGAGCATCACGATAGACCTCTCTTAATGGCCTATCTGAGAAATAAAAATGTTATTTGAGTTTTTTTAGACAATCGGGAAAATAATCGATTCCGTAAAGTTCAAATCGGCGCCCCTTTTTAGATGTTCGAATTATATTTTATATACGTTTTTAGAGGTGGACCGCTCATTCATTTTGCGATTATAGAAATATAGAGTTAATGATTTTTGCTTTGTATGATTTCATCGATAGTTTTTCCTGCTCATACTGAACTGCAAAAATTCTATGATGCCGGGAACGTTTCTTTATGTTTATTATTCGGGAAAGAACTTCAAAATATGATTCCTCAAGTTCCGGATTATCATCATAAGGATGGCTGGTTTGGTTGTCGCGAGAAAGAATATGTCACCGAAATCTCAGAATACTCACGAATTTAATTTTTCGGGCAAGTTTGGTGTATCTAGTGGAAGTGTTCCACGATTCATTCATTTTTCACTGAGGAGCTCGAAAGGTAATTTTCTCTGAGCGAAACATTATCTTTTCTGAGCTTGAATGACATATATGCCATATAGGCAGGGAAGGAACAATTTGTCCCTTATGATTAGCTGCGCCTTATGAAAGGCAAAACACGGCTGTGAATCATTTATGGTCCAAAATGATCTGGGGAGCTTTGGTTGAGAATTCATTTGTATTGCCTCCAAATTCGCAGAGTAGTCAATGCAAAAATGGGAAAGTACAAATATTGATTGTTAGTTGAGATATGTCGACATTATTCACAACGATCCAGTATATTAATCATTAACCTTCCCAACTGAAACTAATATTAACGTACAATTTGTTCAGGCCAGTCTCAACTCACCTACACAGGTTAACGGACTGACACCTATCAGAGACAATTGCCTCCCAGGCTAATACCTCGAAGGGCGTTGAATAATATACGTCAGATAGAGAAGGAATTCCTGCAGTTTCTGATAGATTTTCAATTACTGGGACGCACACGCTTGCAGACCGATTTCGGGATATTTGGCCTCTCGTCAGTAGAAAGTAGGTCCCATTCTCGACACGAAGTCATCGATTCGTGGTGATGTCATATGAATGTACCATTGTGATGAATCATTCGAGATTTTTTTATACAAATTATATCGACAATCTCAGCAAGAGTACAAGTCCAAGGATAGACTCCTGAGGTGATCTAATTTTCACCTCGAATTCAAGAAAAATTCACTTGATGAGAGATTTCAGTTAGGAACTTGAGTATTCCTATGAAGGAAAAAAGTTAGAAAAATTATTTTTCGACTTTCTTCTTCTCCAAATCAAGACATGAAATATTATCCTGAGGAGTGAGATTGTTTTCCAGAAATAGCTCTCCACTTTACTTTATGTAGATATTTCGTTCGTATACTATTTGTTTGATTCAATTTTCTAGGTACACAAATTGAGCAGTAAAAAGTGTTATTTTTTTCTAACCCAGTGACTGTCGTGCCATATGAGCTGGAGAGTAGCTCTCTTTGAATGATATATACGTACCTAGCAACAGAGAGTGTTTTTAAATTATTTCTTTCATTTTTTCCGTTATGGAAGCCATGTGACCTGTTCTTCACTGCTAGGTCTCCGGGAAGTACTTCAGCCTCTAGGGCTTTATTGCATTTTGCTTCCCTATAATTTATGACACCCATTTTAACAACCTTATCCCCTGTACAAGTTTGTGCAGGTTAATTACTGGGTGTTTGTCATATTCTTCTGGTTCCGAAATTGGTTTCCTATATAGTCGTTGCCTTTTGTGATCCAGAGCCTCACATTCACAGAATATATGTCGAGCGGTCTCTGTCCCTTTGTTACATTGTCTGCAGCTGAGGTCGCCGTTGTACAGCCCTATCTCATTCAGGTGTCCTTTGAGTGGACAGTGTCCAGTCAACAGCCCTGTTATAACCCTTATCTGATTCCTGTTACACTGAAGCAATTCTTCAGTCTTTTTCCTCGACGCTCCTTTTATGAAAGTTCTCTCGTGAGCACTACTGGGTGGATTTTCCCAATAATACTCCAGTCTATGACGGTAAAAAAAGTGTTAACTGTGTATTTATCCCATACAGCACCGATTCGTATGAAAATTTGGATATAGGTTCTACTTACCCTCTATTTCAAAATCTACCTTGTGCCGAGGGTTGCTTTTTCAGAGAGGGGGTTAAAACCACCCCTATTCGAGAAAAAAATATCAAAATTTTAGATTGGAGCATGTAATAAACTGAAATCACATTTATGTCAGTAAAATCAAATAAATGATAATTTTTAATATAATCTATGGTCCAGTAATCAGTGTCAGCCCTCAACACCCCCCCTTGTGACAGAATATCATCAGAAAATAATTATTAACATGTTATTTGACAGTTATTCAACTTATCCAATATCTATTTGCATTCAATTCGAGATTCAGCTTATATCCACCATCTACTTCAAAGTTGAGGTTGTGCCTGGGGTTGATTTTTATTCATCAGAGGTGAAAACTACCCCTAATCAGAAAAAAATTACAAAATACTAGTTTTTAGCATGCAGTCATCTGTAAATACGTTGAATTAACCTTGATAGACAATTTCTGATCTATTAAACAGTTTCGACCCCTAAAAACCACCCTTATGATAGTTTTCATTGAAAAACTATATCGAAATTGTTATTGAGTAACCGGGAAACCCAACTGCATGAAAATTCAGATTGAGACTCTACTTTGAAGTTACCTCTCTACTCGGGGTTGCTTTTGATTTTGTAAGGGTGAAAACTACCCCATTAAAAAAGGGTTGAGTCTAGAGTTGGATGTGTGATCGATTGGAATCATATAGTTAGTTTCACTAGGCCTAAAATATAGTTAGCATGTGTATTCTTCAAAAACTAATGTACATACTCTAATTTCTACAAAAATTGATTTTGGTTTTATTCCCAAAACTCGCTTAGTCTTTAAGCAATCGAATTCACCAAAAAAGTATTTTGTAGCTTTTTCCAAGAGCTATGAGATCATTCACATGATTTTTTGTTTCAGATTATATTTTTGAAAAGGTTCATGCTGAAAGGGCTCAAAAAAGGTACTTTGCGCGAACTCTCACAATATTTAACTGGCCATATCTTACTCCATTTTCATCCTGCCACCCCCAAGAAGGGGTGGCATCCACCCCCAGGGAGAAAGCAACCCTCGGCACAGGGTAGATTTTGAAAAAGAGGGTATGTAGATCCTAAATCCAAATTTTCATGCGAATCGGTGCTGTATGGGATAAATACTCGGGAAAATGGTCATAGACTGGACTATAATCTCTATGTTTTGTTCCCACCCAATTCCTTATGCGATTCCGTACCGTTGTTTTGGGTACCCCCACTGCTGGCTCGGGTCCAGTGTCTGGTGTTAATGATCCTTGTCTTGCAAGCTCATCGGATTTTTCATTGCCTGCGAGACCTGACTGACCTGGGACCCATTGCAGAGTCAGTCTATTAAGGTCGGCTAGATGTTTCAGTTCCTCGCGGCATTCCCATACCAGTCTAGATGCCACTCTGTTATTTTTCAGTGCTCGGAGTGAAGCTTGGCTGTCCGTGAAAATATTGATCCTCCGATTTCGTTGGGACCTCAGATTGATTGTTCTCGTATATTGGAGTATAGCAAAAATTTCTGCTTGAAAAACAGATGTGTATTATCCGAGCAGGTAACTGTACCCTAGGTTACTCCCCGCACAGTATACACCAGCTCCTCTTTCATATTCCGTCTTGGATCCATCTGTGAACCAGGTGCTCCAGCCTGGCTTGTTCTTCGAGAGATTGTATCTTTGCCACTCTTCACGATCTCTTATCATCATTGAGAAGTTCGTGTTGTATAAATTTGGGTGACATGTGGTCGGTATTCATGTTAAATACATTCCCCTCCACATGTCCCACGATATCTGTTGTCACCGATTCATATCCCGGTGAATTTTCCAGTCTGAAAGGGTCCATTCTTGCCTCTGTCTCTATCACAAGATGTGACTGGGGAATATCCAAGAGCACCTCCATTGCTGCAGTTTGTGTTGTTTTTATTGCACCTGTTATGGCCAGACAAGTAAGTCTTTGGACCTTGCCCAGTTTGTTCATAGCAGATATTTTTTTCGTTTTTGACCAACTTGCCAAAAATGCATACGTTATCATGGGTCTAACCACTTCTTTCATAGAAGATGTAAGTTTTAATTTTTGAATAGGAGAAGAAGAGATCCAGAAAATTATTTACCGAAAAGTTTTCAGAGATGATGAAACACAGTCATCTGATTCTCCCCCAAACCGTACAACTCAAATGTATTCAATACTTCAATATAATATACTGACCTACTCAAGTCGCAAAAAATCACCTGTCCATCTAATTCATGATGGAAATGAAATTCAAAGGATTGATACTTCTATACAATTTCGATTATTTCCTACATTTTATTCTATGAAAGAGGGGACATTGGCAGATCAAGATCTTCAGATGAAGTGGTGCTGCAGGTTTTTCCGGGTTTTCCTGCAGCTGTCAATCAAGTCGCCCCGGAGCGCCAATTAATTTTTGTTGTTTCATAATTTGTACAAATTTCGTTTCATTGTTAACAATAAAGATTCGTCAATTGTAAAAAATTATTATTTCCTTTAGGTCTTATTTCTACCTGACAATATTCAAAATGCATTCAGATTCTGACAAATAACTGGAATTTCGTATCCTTCATACTTTTTGGACAACATTCAAAATGAATTCATCAGATCATAAACAAGATGCAGTTTCATTAGCAAAACCAATTTTTTAATGATATACAACAATTAATTCTGTCAAAGGAAAATAGATCCTTGAATTTTATTGGACTAGACAAACAATTCATGATAGGAGGTATTCAAGACTGGTCGAGGTGATGAGTGGCACCTGTTTGTTCGAGAGACCCATGTAAAATATAATCTCATTTAATGATCAACCTCTTTAATGCGCCAGTCAGAAAGGTGGTGGTCGGCTGGGCACGGAGCGGAGTGTTAGAAAAATATCAAGCGTTGTGATGCAGTCCTATCTTAAATTTATTAACCCTGATAAAGTTTATGTCTTGAATTGGTCAAAGGGAGAGGAAGAGAACTGAAGATATATCGTAATGAACAGAGGCTCAATTTTGAGATATTTCGAGTTATAGATATCACTGATTCAATTTTTTCCGACAACAGGCTAAGAAACTCATACTTGCCGCTTGTTTCTTCAGCCACAAAAATTTGTTCGACAAAAAGTTACATTTACAGATATTGATCATGAATCAATCATAATTATTGTGAATGGATGAAAGGATATATTCATTGAGATAAGCTCATTTTATTTGTTGGCTTTCGAATTCTAGTTTCATTGCCATTCCTTCTATAATTTGCGCATGCGCAGAGGCAAATTTTACTTCCATTTCGAAGAGTTAGATTTCTGGAAGTTGAAATGCAAGTGGAAATGTTGGTACACATAGTAGAGGTGGAACCGAAATTTACAGTAAAAGTTGCTGTTGTTTGAATCCACTTCTAGGTGCGGGATAGTAATGGTTATCTATGTACCAAAGGTATTGAGTGTAGAGGCCCTCGGCATTGTGAGTCGTTCGAAGGCATGCCTATCTGTTGAAACAGTGGTGCACACAATTTTATACCATACAAGTTCATCGTTATTGCATCAACAACATAAATGAGAGAAAAAAAATCTATTAGATTTCAACTAGATTGTATGGTTGCTCGGCAGACACCATGCAAATTCATTCATCGAAAATATATAAATATTTTAAATAAATCAATTCAATTTCGAAGAAAAATGTATCATATTCCAACTGCATACAATACAATGATTAGAGAAAAAAAATTAAAATCTTAAATTGTCGAAAATACTTTTGTCTTTATGGCCCGTTCGTGCCAAAAAGTGAACAGTATGCTCGCCCGTCATAGCCTACACTGTTATGTAGTAACTGGGCAATAAAACCACAACAATGAACCAGAATGACATGACTTTGTTAATATATGACATAATAGTATATCACGTAACTAGGAGGATAAGTAGCCCATAACGCATGAACAAAAATTCGGGAGTGGACGTAACTACCCTTATCCTCGAGTTGCGTATTGTATTTTTTCTACTTCCACCAGGCTTGTGCGGTAATTTCTGCTGGTGTAGCACAAATTTCTTCGTTATCAGTCATTTGAAATTTAAAGTGACCGACTGGAAACTGGATGACAGCAAGTTGGTAAAACAATGGCTTGCTCCATTGAAATAAGTAGTACCAATCTACACACTGCTGAACAATAAATTTGGTTAAAATATCATTTTCAATTTAATTTTACAAAGAATTTGAAACAAAACTTAGCCAGTGATACCATTGGTATCACTAGATGTAGGTATATATCCTCGGGCAGCTCACAAACCCATGGATCACAAGTCCTCAGGACATCTCAACTTTATACCCTCTTGGTACACAAATAACTATTATCGAAGGAAGTTTTCTTCATTTTCGGCGTTTCGACATTCGCATATTTCTCAAATAGGTTATAATTTGATGCCATTCTTCGGATTGACTGTATATATATATTCTTCCATTGGAATCTGTTGAAACACTTTTTCTTGACAGAAGAATGATCGATTGGAATCTTATAAATGGTACAACACTTTTTAATAGTGAACAGGAGAACGGAATTTCTGCATCGGGAAATCTGACTATAATAACATTTCAAAAAAATCTGATTCGTTATGATATACGTAATTCGTTGTGGGGATCGTAGTGAAGAGAACAAAGAGTATATGACGACAAAATATTAGAACTTGATCCAAAGAGTATTAAGCATTGGACACGCCCTAGATTGGGTTTTCTCTCCCTTAGAAATGAAAAGGATGAACCTGCAAGTTCTTATAATATCTATTTTCTGGGCAAATTAATATATTGGCCCGAAACGTAACTGCAATATTGACAATATGCAAAATTGAGTGATTATTTTGTTAGTAACGTATCGCACTTTTATAATTTGGAGATTTAATAAGCAAATTTATTAAAAATATGCGTATACTTCCCCTTGGCGAAGTTCTGGAAGCTACGCTACCCCCTTTTTCAAGCCTATTTTGAAAAAAAAAATTGTAAGTAGTGTTAAAACGTGACTTTACTTAGATGTTTTCATTATTTCAATTTTTTTTCTGTGAATATGTATCCACATGACCAATGTTTTTTTAAATTTATATTTTTTATCAGTATGTCGTGTTTATATATGTGTTTTTATACAACCATAGAATACACTTTTATTACTGTATGACTTGCTACAAATGTACTGTTGAATGTAATGTGGTGAATATCTATCTATCTGACTTGCTTTGATATCCTCCCCCTTTTTATTTTTTGAACAGTTTACTCAAAATATTGAAAGTTGAGATGACGAAATTGATGCATGAATACTATATTTAAGAGTGAAATTGACAGATCAATATTTCAAAATGCCGACTCTCCGTCTTCTGGAAAAAATGGAAAGGGGGACTTGTGACACATCCTTCTGAAGCTGCTGACGAATACTGTACAACCCTAGAAGATTGAGTCAAAATCTTCAACTACTACAAAATGGCGGAACATTCGATAATTGCCTGAATTCGTCGTTGAGTTCATAATTTGAGGAAATAAGCTGAGTTCAGTTCAGAAGATGCTCGAAATGGTTGCCTTGAACCTCTTGAAATAAGAACAGCCCATTCGGCATTTCACGCCGTACATTTTCTACTATTTCATGAAGTGAAAGGTCGATATATTCAAGCAATTATAAATGTTTCGCCTTTTTTGCGCTAGGTGAGGATATTGACTCAATTTTCTAGCGTTGTGCAGTATTCATCAGCAGCTTCAAAAGGGTGTGTCACAAGATACCCCTTTCCATTAATTTTTTTCCTAAGGCGGCTTATAAGCAAGAGAGTGGCTGTTACAGATAGACTCTTTTCGTCTTTTCTGCTAATGACTCAAATGGCTATGAATGATATACTCCTTACTATCAATAAGAGTATTTGTTAGATTTTTTATGTCACTTTTTCCATATTGATTTTGTTTTTCCCGTGTTCACTGCGAAAAAAATCCAAAGAGTAGTCCCAAAAACTTCTTTCTCTCTCAAAAAAAAACACATTATTCACTGAAATGAATGAAATACATTGACAGAACTTAGAAAATTTCTAATGAATTTATGTTTTCATTGATCTCAATCATTCTCAATTATCTAGATTGGTTTTCTAATAGTGCTGATAGCCTACTTCCTATAAATGTATGGATTCTCTCAATTCGGAATTGAACGACAAGCATAGACAGCTGTATACCGTATCATAAAATCCGCCGTAACGCAGAATCGAAAAAAATCTTCGTCTCCGAAAATACATTGTAGACTCATTGGTTACTACTTTCCTGCAGAAAACAAATGTCACAAGACATTCAGAATCGTCGTGCTGATGAGTTGATGAACATTCGCCCAACATACATACATTATAACCCTTTCAGATCGATAGCAGAAATTATTCAAAGATGATGAAAATAATTCCATTTTTGATTTTTAGAGATCAAAGTTGAAATATCAACTCAGGCTCAAAATTTTCACCTGGTATTTTTATATTTGTTCTACGAACGTTAGCCGTAAAGAGGAAAGCTGCAATATATCAAATATTTTTGGACCGTACCGTTACACTGATTCATGGGTGTCCGGAGATGATCTCTTATAGAAAATAATTCTTTCTGTGAAAAGTATAAAGTGTTAAGAAAGTCTTTTTTTTAAATGACTAAACTTTCTTCCAATCATCGTGTATGTTTCATCTCAGCTCCACCAGTTTTTTGAACGTAGAAATTACAGAAATAATGATCATTCGTTTCAGCAAAGGAAAAGTTGACGTTGAAATTCATCATCTGTTAACTGCAAAGATGAAGATTCCTCCTAGTACTTTTGTTTCCGGTGCAAAGATCGATATAACAAAAATTCACATCCAATAAGGAGGCACCTACTGAATATTTCCAACAACTGTTCTCTCATCGATAAACGAGGTTAATTGAAAAGATATCAACTTATCGACAATTTCTGGTAAAAGTTCCCTACAGCAGACACAAAGTAATAAGCGATTATGGACGAAAGGATATGAAACTACACGAGCAGTTGAACAGAAAACAAATGATAGTGTTCGATGAAATGATGGCGGTCCATTGAGAACGTTAAGGTCAAAGGTGATCGAGCATGTTCTGTTCCCCTGTCCTCTCCAACCTAACGACTGATTTGTCATGCCCCTCCTGTATCGAAACCCACGCAGTTACATTTCTTGCTTTCAATGAATATTTCAGTTCTGAACGAAGAAATACAAGAATAGAAGGAGCGACGAATGAAATTGTGAAATGTTGGGAATTTTAATGATTGCAAGCGAAGTGAAGATTGTCTTTCAAAAATCCGATCTTGTAATAAATACATTTATGGATATAAAGTTGTTTGAGAGCCAGTTCTATAGTTTTGGCCAGCGTTCGACGTCAACACCGAAGTTGCAGTTAACCTTGAATTCGACGAATCGATAAATATTTTTCGGAATTGTGGAATGTATCAAGAAATTTGCTTTTTATATTGTAGTGTTGACTAGAATCCGTCGGATGAATTCATCATAATTCGAAAATAAATATTTCCTAAAGAGATGAAGAAACAGTTTCCGAAAAAAAATTTACTTGTTGTTGAACCTTAACGACGCGAAACGATGAGTATTGTTGGGTAAAACAAAATCAATGTGGACTGATATTGCCCTCTATCAGTTACCTCTTCATTTTGTTTTGTATCAAAATGGGTATTCCATGAAAAATATGAAATGATTCTGAAAATTGTTTTACATCTCTTCCAAATGAAAAATTAGAGTAGCAATACGAAATGTGGCAAATTTGATGAGATTATATAGGTGAAAATAATGTATCTGTAGTTTACAATAAATTGCATCAACAGTTTTTTGAAAAGCTATTGTTCTCAAAATAAATTTCATGTGGTTATTCATGATAATTGCAAAAACAGATCTTCGTTTGAATTATTTCTTTTTATGTTTCACTCACACTCACTATTGAAAATCGTAACTCCAATGCAGTTTCTAGTATGAATTTGTGATTAATATAAATCATCTTCATCTTTGTCGAATTATACAAAAAGGAGTTTTAATTGAACAGATATCACTACTGTTACCTCTGAGAAGGGTAAACAGGAACTATTTTTTAATCACCAATATCTTCAATTGTTTTTGAAATATGAATTTATTTTGTTTCTGATAAATATTCTGATAGATTTACCTGATTCTATGACTGACAATATTCGCTGACGATACCACTATAACCGTTCCTGGGAAGAATCAAAATGAGTTATCTCTCAAAGTCAATTCAGTTATTGATGAGTTCAGTTCTTGGTGTCAACGTAACAAACTAATACTGAAAAAGTATAAGTTGGTATTGATGAAGTTATTTTTTAGGAGTTTTAGCTGCGAGAAATGCCTCCCTTATGGTATGAAACTCTCGACAGAAGTCAATTTTGTGGGAACTATTTTAGACTTGGAGTGTTCGTATACAAAATGTATGCAATTAACTCAACTCGGCGTATTATGCAATCAACCAGTTGACAAATTCTTTAGATAAGTTTGGTCTGTTGAATATTTATTTTGCCAATATATACTCCCATATCGGTTTGAACATAATGGGTTGGGGATCTGCGAGGGAATTTTTGAGAGTTTTTATTTCTTAAAAACGGCTGATCAGATTGATATTCAATTGGAGAGTCAGAAAAGGCTTGTGACCGCTCCTGCATATATATGTTACATTGCCAAAAGTAAGCAGGCAAAGTGTGATATTTTAAACATTTCATACTTTGCTTAGGCATTCTATAGAATGCCTGCTGGAGTTCAGGCAGAGTTAAAAATCTGTCTGTTCCATTGTGAAATAAACTCATTTTTTAACAATTGTACAAACTTTATATAGAATGTCGAAAGTTTTGCAGGCAAAGTATAAAATGAACAACATTGTTAAAAATTGTTTATTGCAAATAACAAACATGAAATGTATTAAACATAGGATCTGAAAATCCTCATATTTTACTAGAGTAGAATTTTAAAGTGAAACATTAATTTAAGAAATTACTTGTTACAGCAGGAAAGAGAGCTATGGTTAGGTTAGGTTAGGTTAACCTTAACTTGAAAACAATGGAACAGACAGATTTTTAACCTAACCTAACCTAACCATAGTTCTCTTTCCTGCTGTAACAAGTAATTTCTTAAATTAATGTTTCACTTTTAAATTTTACTCTAGTAAAATATGAGGATTTTCAGATCCTATGTTTAATACATTTCATGTTTGTTATTTGCAATAAACAATTTTTAACAATGTTGTTCATTTTATACTTTGCCTGCAAAACTTTCGACATTCTATATAATGCCTAGGCATTATACACAATGCCTAGGCAAAGTTTGTACAATTGTTAAGAAATGAGTTTATTTCATACTTTGCCTGGATTCACTCGGCAATGTATAGAATGCCTAGGTATTCTATACAATGCCTGAATTATACACATTACCGGTAACATATATATATATATATATATATATGTATATATATATACATATATATATATATATATATATATATATATGTTACAGTGAAGGTTTTCACGGATTCTTGAGTATGCGAAATTGGTATTCTGGGAGCTTATCCGTTGATTTGTCGGTATTGACTTTCGACGTTTCGCCAACATCTCGGTTGGCATTTTCAAGAATGTTGCTGCTCCACTGCTAGCACCAATTAGGAGCAGTAACATTCTTGAAAATTCCAACTGAGATGTTGGCGAAACGTCGAAAGTCAATACCGACAAATCAACGGATAAACTCCCAGAATACCAATTTTACATATATATATATATATATATATATATATATATATATATATATATTGTTCGGAAATTGTTCGTTCCATTAACCAGCTGACAAACGTCAACCCTCACAAGTCGAAACTTGTGCTTCTCACATTTTCAATCAGTTTTTATTCATGTTTGTAATTGTGATATATATTCATATTTTGGTAGACAGTTTTCATTACAAATTCTAAAATGCGCTTTGTTTCTTCTTGAAGGTGATTCAAGTATTCTGTTCAGAAGTTTTTCCCCTTCAGAGTTTTTTCTGGAGAAGCCTTGTTTACGTTCGAGACAAATTCGAAACAAATATATGAATTATCTCTTTTATACTGCAACTGTGAGACATAATACTTTTCTCAAATTAGAAGGAGAATTGCATTTCTGGATATTGACGAGGTTTCTTCGAATATAAAACTGAATCTTCATCTACTTTAACTACACAACTTGATGAAAATAACACAGGACCTTATTCATAATAGCAATATACCGAAAATTGTATGATAAGTACTTCACATTTTGTAGCTTTAACCTTTTTCGGAATTGCAAAATGCAATGTTTTATCGTTTCTTTCATTGGAAAATATCGCACATATCTGGATGAAACCGTTTGTCTTACCATCTTTGTCATATTCGTACTCAGAGTTTGCTGAAATAAAAACAAATAAAAACAATTTGCATTACCATACTGATGGAATATCGAGGAGACTGGTGTCACAAAATACAAGATCGATTTTCAACAAACTTTGCTTCTCCTCCACATAGGCATTTCTGAGTCTTTCATAACTAACTGTCTGCTATCCAGAACGAGTTCATGAGGCAACATGGCTTTTATTACAAACAGAAGTATCGTCGTCTACGAATCTTCCTCATATAAGTCTGAAAGGAGGTGTGATGGTTAAGTTGGATTCCACGTGGGTGGGTCTACTCGACTCCTCCATAGGTACCTCACCGAATGAGGCAAGATCTTGAAGAAGCAGATCATTTTAGTCGGTGAATCATCTTTCAGATCTGAAGGCAGGAGTAAAGCTCTGCCAAACATCGATAAACTGATTCGGTACGCGGCGGAGTATCTGCTCTACTGTTTCATAATGTACCAAACAGAAAATGCATGCCGGATCTTCCGACTGTCCAAGTCAGTCAGCGTTGTTCATCACTGCTGTTCTATAACAAATATTTAATGCCTTACATCAAAAATTGCATAAATATCTTAGAGTGAGTCGATCCTGGTGTGATTTCACAGAAGCCTAAACCTCTTCTTGTAGTTCAGGAAGTAAGTATTTGTTCGACATAACATGGTGCAATGCCAATGACGGGCTCTGGTCCAATAAAATCACTAGCAGCACTCTCTCTTGCAAGGAAGTCCGCCGCCGTTGTCTTCTAGGCCGGCATGACCGGAAACCCAGACCAGAGTCGATTTCTTAAGTTACCCTGCCAAGGAGAGTCTTTTCTGGTAGGTCGATATCAGATCAGAAGTTACTAGGGTTCCGGAGCCGCTTGGTTATCAGAATTTCTTTATATTTTTTTACAAATACGGTTGCGTAGGATCCTAGGCTGGTTGAAATTTCTGTCATAGGAATGCGAATGCATACACCTCCCTCGGAACGTGAGGGTTTTCGATCCATATGTAAACTAACAGCTATTTGCATTTAGTTTTTTCTTCATCCATTCCTTCCTTCCTTCCTTCCTTTCTAATCGGTATTATGACAGCATAAGGCAGGTCGGAGTTGACTGTTGAAAGCATCATGGCCATTCCCAGGATGCTGTGACTTTCAGTGTCCACCAATAGCCTGCTGCACTCCGCTAAAGCTGTCGCTTGAAACTTCACCTTCAGTTCATTTCCCCCTTCAACCAAAGAGTGTGGATCATAAGCCACCACTGCCTAACAGAAAAAGGATTCATTTGCTGATATGTTTGCTGGAAATTCTACTTTTGACTCATCGAGAAAAGATCTCCCGAATATCACGCCTGTCAGCAGAGCAGTCATGTCTGAAATGATTTTTCACCAACAAAATTGCGGATTGCAATCAATATGGAGATTATCAAATATCGGGGTGAATCATGAATAATTAATGATCAACACTATGGATTTCGACATCGAATATCAACCAGTGACTTATTGGCGATTTTTTCCCATATTTGGTAGCATTCCATCAAAAAATTCGGAGTAAACGTTAGCTGTTCCTCTCGACATTTCAAAATCGTTCGATCGTGTTTGGTTCTCCTTTCCAAACTGCCGTCTTATTGTTTGCCTCCTCAGTTGTGTACTTTCTTGAATAGTTTCTCATCTGATGGGGTCTTTGTATGTGCTTGTTGATGGAGTATCGTCTGATATTCTCTCAATAATTGAAGGTGTTCTGCAGGTTTCAGTTCTGGTGCATACGTTGTTTCTGCTTTATATCAATGATTTGCTGGAGAAAACATCTTGTACATTGAACAATTTTGTGGATGACAGTACTTTTCATTCTAGTTTCTCTTTCAAAGTCCCCTTATTAGCACAAAAAACGAATACTCATTTCCATCAACGTCATTAGAATTAAAGATGACTTGGTGAAAATAATAGAATGGTGTAACATCAACTTGGTGGAACTCAACCCATGCACGTCTCTTCTCAAAGAAAGCCGATCTATTTGATCAAGTATTCAGATATCAGGAGTAGCTATTCCTACAAAGGAAATATATCGATAATAGGAATTACGATCAGTAATAATGTCTCATAGGAAAATCATATCAGATCGATCACTAAGAGGGCTTCCCAGAATCTTGGATTTTTATTTCGTGCGAAGAAATATTTCAGTTCTCGTCAGCTTCGAATGATCTACAAGGTACAGATACGGCCTCTCTTGGAAAATAGTTCTCATGTATGGGGCTCGGCACCAAAACTGTCATTAAAGGTTCTTGATTCTATTCAGAGAGGAGGAAACCGTCTTGTTGGTTGTTGAAAATTGTAGAAATGTCGGAGACTTGTCTCTCTTCGAAATATATTTCCTTGGCAGTTTCTACGCGGATGACCCAACGAGTACAGAATTCCCACCCCTTTGTTGTTGGTTTGCTGACCTGTCGAACCGCCCTTGCTCTGGGATATTTTTTCGATAGAACAGCTGAACTTTGGAACTCCTTGCCGAGAGAGGTTTTTCGTAAGGCTTACAAACTAAAAAAATTCAAAGTGAATGTTAATTCGTATCTCCTATCCCTTGATTCACGCGGTAATCGTTGAACTTCCTTTTCGTGTGAATCTGTGAATGAAAAAGGCAGTAGCAGCATACGTGAGCGTTGGTCAGTTGGTCGTTTGCATGTTCGTCGTCGCCTTCTTTCAAGTCCTTTCAGGTAGAAAGATGTTCGACTCATTGATCGTACCAATTTGGAGTGTGGATCTGTGCGGCCCACTTTAGATATATATACAAGCCTTGCCGCTAACCAGCTGGATGGTATGTAAGATAGGATAGTTCTGAGGAGTTTCATGGGAATGAGTAAGATTATTTCCAGTCTGTTTTGTAACAGAGCTAGAAATATACTAGGCTCAACGGCCGATTTGAGGGTGAGAAAATATATGATTGTCAGTTCAATTGCCGGTTCACTGAACTTTCTTGGTGACCTCCGAGCTGAGCGCCTTCAAAGAATGGAGGTCGATTATCATCAAGAACAAGACTTCCAGTAAAGTGGATTTCTATCTTCAACATTCCTCCACTAGAGGTCGTGAATGTGCCGTCTGGTCGTTTCATCGAACCGATTTCAGCGGTCAGCTCTTTAGAAAGATTCTTGTGTATTTTGGTACTGCGATGTATGTCGGACTTCCGTTTTGCATTCCAAATTTCCTTGTTGTAAGAAGTTTGAGTAGTTTTGTAAAGCACCCAGTTGCCTAATTCTTCAGCTCTATTGGAAAGTTGTCGCATTTTTTTAATCCATTGCTGCTTTCGTTCCACCAAGAGGAGTTTCGGTTCTCAGTACACAGATTTCGTGATAGAGAGAAGATTACCGCTTCTCGAACCTACTCCGCAGTCATCTAATTCCCTTCACAGTTGTTTATAGTACTCAATTGATTCATTTCCAAAGTATGGTCGGAGGGAAAGCTCATAACCACTCCAGTCCGCAGCTTTTGAGTCAAGTTATTCCACTTTTATATTTGATCTGTTTCAATGTCGAATATGATTTGTCTAGAAAAAGGGTGGTCCAGTAGATACTGCCCAATGAGGTATTTTGTTGCTCAAAGAAGGTTGAGATGATAATTGAATCTAGCACCTTTTGCCTATTACTAGCTTCAAAGGATGGTTCTGAGCCCTTATTGATTACATACAGCACTTCATCTAGTACACAATCGAAAAGTAAGTCACCCGTTTATGTTCGTTCTACCCCAGGTTGAAGAGTTGGATCAGCTGACGATGTTTCGTCTCTATTGATCTAGCTGGTCCCTTGAATCCTTTCGAAAGACGACCGTTTTCATTTTTTAGCTAAGTGCAGCTTTTCCCCCCACCGGTTTCCTTGCAGGAAGTCTGATATTATCCCAGCTATCTCATCCTTTGATTTGCTGAAATAGGTGTCCCGGCAGGCGGATTGCTACTCTCATGTTTGGGTGAAGGTTCAGTTTCTCTTACTTTCAAAAAAGGATAACCACTCACTCGGCCCTGGTTTTCTAGGTGTTTCGGGTCTCTTGGAGGGTCCCGATTTAAACGCAGTTTGCAGGGAGGGTGTATGGGCCTTGGAGCGGAATAAAACCTGGCCAAAACCAATTTAATCTTTGAAACCTACCCCCTTCAGCTCAAAAGACGATGTTCGTCTAGGGCTAGAAATTTCCTGTTGTTGTAGAATAGTCCACTCCAAGGTTCCTTTTCTTCAGTCTGGTGAGGACCTGATCGGCGATAAGTTTGCGACTGCCTTCGTCAGGAAGGTGACCTACACAGATGTTGCTTGCTTAGTAGGTCTTGGGTAGTAGGGACGTCCTTCCATGGTCGGAGTGTATTCACTCCATCGGTCAGCCAAGAGATGCTAGCTTCAAATTTTCAAGGGAGATAAATGCTGGAAATGAATCCAATCAACACGATCATGGTCATCTTTAATTATTTTTGTTATATTATAGGGATGATTACATCTTCAAGCATATCCAGGCATACTTTACTTGAATTCCTAGTGATAATTAGTATATTATTCAACGAGCATATGATGATGGCTATTATTCACGAGGTGAAGTTTATAAAAGATAGAATAATGGTCATAATATGGCAATAGAATATTTTACTTTATCCATGACTAGTAAACAAATTTGCTGAAGTTTTTTGTTGGAAAACTTTGTTACATCACATATATATTTTTAGAAACAGTATTATTAAATTCTAACGAATATTTTATATAATACTGTTAACAGGTTTGAGCCAAATTCACTTCAAAACCCATTTCGATATGACACGCACATTCATGATCGCTGATAACTCAGTGTAGAAGCTCCTTGCCCTCCTTTTTTTTAAATGTATAGGTACAGAACTGAATAAAAAACAGGTAGTTTACACGATAAAATTTCAAAAATTGATTGTAGCAAAATAATATAATATCATAACTAAAGGAAGGAAAGAAAGGAAGTATTCGGCAGCAGTGAATAATGAATCATTATTTACTACTAGTGAATAATGGTTTTTATTGAGGTCGAGCAAACAGACGTATATGGGTACATTATACAATGCGTGGATAAAAGTATTTCTACATTATGATTTTTTAATATGCCACACCAGACACGTCCATTTTCTGTTGGTGCAATTATACCTATACGGCACTATTCAGAAGAAATGCAAACTAAGTTGTCCAACGAGTGCTGACTTGAATCTGAAATTTCAAGGTTTTATTGAAACATGTTATTTATGTGAATTGATGCTAGTTGTTTCGACTCGCTATAACTGAACTTTGGGTCTTTGTTTCAATTTCAAAATCAGAGGACTACAACTTATAACACCGTTTTCGAATAAATTGTCGAAAAGAATCGTATAAGTAGGGTTCAAGCGTGTTTTTCCATTAAATTCCACTTAAATTTGAAGAGATGTTTGGATAATTTTCGCTAGACCAGTATATACGATTGAGTGGAAATTAGGTTGCATTCCAGAACGATTTTGTATGATACAGATCCCTGCGGATCTAGAAAATCGATATATGTGGAGTCGCGTTTCCGCTCAGTGTTTCTTTGTATAGTTTTTAATATTAATGTGCTTGTATATAATTATAATTAATAATTCATTCATAATGTTTAGAATCAGTTATTATCACCAATATTTGGCTCACCGCGTACAATTAAACCCTTTTCCGCGTGTTTGCCTTTAAGGTCGCTACTGACACTCTCTGCGAGAGAGACGGAAGAACGGCGATTCGGCATTCATTCATATTCATTCGCAAAATATCTTCCCCGCATGGCAATTGCTGCCCCTTTTCGGTAAGATTTAGTGTTGTGTTCCTCGACACCCCGCACGACTGGCCAGTCCATCGTCAACACAGATTCATCTTCAAGATCTCAAGAGAAGGAAAGACGGAGTTTGAGATAAAATCTCCAAGGCTCGAACCGATTAATCAGTATCAACCACCAGTCCATTTTTTCTCTACTGAGTTTGACTCAGAAAGCTACATGTGGTATCAAAAGAAAAAGGAATCCAAAACTCGAAAACACTTCTCACAAACTGATATTATGGAATTTAAAACTTTTCTCTATATTATCTTTATTTTTTCTCATTAAATGGGTACTCAGTATAATGGAAATTGGATGGAAAAACAGTTTCAGGTTGGGAATTAATTTCTGTTCGAGAGAATCGTCAATTAGTGAGTTCAATGGTGATTTTGTTCATCTCTGACATTGGAAAGCATCGGCATTTTTGAAAATTTCAGGATGAAAAATATAAACATGATAAAGAAAATTATACATATTGGAATGAAAAAGTGTCTAATGGAGATTCATTAGAAATGTGAAGCGTATTCAGTCCTGATGAAAGTGGATCGTAGGGAGAACACAACATTAAAAAAAATTAAATCTCTAGTCGAAAAGAATCTGAAACTTGCGACACGAAGAATACCATCCGGAATATGAAACCTGCCGGATGCGCCGATGTTTTATATTTCATGTTAGATCCATTCAATAAACTATCCTCTGGCGGAACTGACAAAATAATGCTCCAAGAATGATTGAAAATAAAGAAAAGAATAAAGTGCTACGAAAACATTGAATATTACGATTTACTATACATTTCTATTCGAACAACATAAGTGTCTTAAATTAGTGAATAGCAAGTACCGAAAAACAAAAAATAGAAATTTGTGTCAATCACAAACTTTTGGGGGTTGAAATCGTCGGTGAACTCTTGTTTGCAATTGAATAATGTATCAAGGAACATGACCTCAAAAAAAATTCAATGTCTTTGAGAAAATAACTTCATCAATGTAGTGAAGTGACAAAAAAGTATTACCATACACTTTCTGGCGATATGCGTTCATCTTCCACAAACAAATAATTCATACCTAAAAGTAAATAGGCTCATCGGGAAAAACTACACTCATGCCTATATAATCACACTGACGAAACTTTTTTCACCCATTTCGAACATTTTTCGGGTTCAAGTGTGGAATAATTTATTGATTTGGTATCTATTAGTTCAAAAGAGATACGCGAACGTTGTGTTTAGTATTTTACTACAGGATACTCTTTTCTGTAATCACTTTCTCCTTCAAAATTTTCGCAAGACCTGTCGATTCTCTCTTGCTCAAGGTTTCTTTTTTGAATAAAATGGCTGAACTTTGAAACTCCTTGCCGAGAGATATTTTTCCTGAGGCATACAAACTTCAAAAACTCAAAGTGAATGTTAATTCGTATCTTCTGTCCCTTGATTCATGCGATGTTCTTTGAACATTACATGGTTTCCCATTCCGGTGGATATTTATAAAAAAAAAACTATGCAATACAGTATATTTTTGTGATTCGTTCCAATTCAAATCTCCATCACTCCATATGGCAATTTTTATAATATCGTTGATTATATGCTCAGTAGACTTCGCTAATATTTCACGATCTTCAGCTCCATTTTTGTGGTGACTTTTTCAAGCAATCCACGATCTTTCCCCAGGCTAACCTTTTTTTATGGTGGGGGGAGAAATACCTTCATACACCTGGAGACCGGCTCCCCAGTAGTGTGGTGTGGCCACTAAAACTCCCACCTCTTCGCCACGTAAGGTTGACCTGGGATCGTCTATATAGACATACGTCGGGTCAACCAAGGCAGGTCATCAGTTCCTCTCCTGACTTTGGAGCCTTCTTTCTTCCAATTCCTTGTTCTTCATGATATTTCCTAGAATGCGTGGATATTGTTTCCAGGTTTTTTCTTCAGTAGTCATTTTGCTTATTATATTGTCAGGCGTAACCTCACCAAGCAGATGCTCCAGGTTCATGCGCTCAGTATTCCACCTTGGGCATCGAAAAATCGTATGCTCTGTATCACCGGCGATAGCCTGGCAGTGCTGACATTTGCTATCTGGCGTCTTTCTAATTTTTAGGGTGTACGACCTAAAGGAACCAAGGCCGCTTAAAACGTTAGTGGTAAAGTAGTTCAGGGGTTTGTATTTCACATCGCTCCATGTGGCAATGTCTGGAACAAGTCCCCCAGTCCACTGCGCCTTATCGTCGTTGGCATCCCATCTGCTTTGCCACTCTCCTATGGCCCTCCTTCTCTCATCCCTCTTGGTGGCGTTATCTAACTGTCTTGCTTGCCCCAGTCTAGTTCTTTCCTTAATGAGAAGGTCTATAGGGGGAATCGCAGCGATGACGTTTATCGCTTCCGCGGACACCGTCCTGTAGGCCATCACGACCCGTAGAAGCATCCTCCTCTGTATTGAGGTTAACATCGTTTCATATCTTAGAACCCTCGTAACGTCACCCCATACCCATAAAAGTGTCGAATGCGTAACCCCATATAGCACTCGTCTCTTATGCTCTCCGGGTCCTCTGATGTTTGGCATAATTTTTGTGAGAGCCGTAACCTGTCTATCCGCCTTTTTTACTGTTTTCTTAACGTGCTAATTGTAGATTTGCTTGTCATCTAACCAAAATCCAAGGTATTTCACGTACTCCTTAGGAACAATTTATACGTTGTCTATTTCCGTTTTCTGGGCCCTTTCATTATGATTGCCTCCGTTTTTTGTGGCGCTATCTCCAGACCGTTTTGGGTCATCCATTCATTCACTATGCCTGTTTATCATTGGCAGTAATGAAGAGTGCCAAATCATCGGCGTACGCTGCAGTATCGCAGCCTGAAGGTAGTGCGAGGTTGAGAATGTCGTCGTACAGGACGTTCCACAGAGTGGGACCTAGTGTCGATCCCTGAGGAACTCCCTGCGACATATCCTGCTTGTATTCTCTGCTCATTAAGGTTCTCTCTATCAGATAGTTGTCGATGACATTGATAAGGTACCTCTCTATCCCCAGGTTTTCTAGTTTGTTCAGAATTTTGTCCCATTTGGCGGTATTAAAAGCGTTTTTCACGTCAACCATAATCACTGAGCCCCAGGTGCTTCTTCTCGCTGTTGTTCTTTCTATCACGTATTCAATGGCATCTATCGTTGATTTTTTCGGCCCAAAGCCAAATTGTGTGTTCGAAATGCCTTCCTTCAAGGTCAGTTCCATTCCTAGTCTTGACTTCAGGAGGTATTCGTATAGTTTTCCAAAGCTGTTAATTAGTCATATTGGTCTATACTTTGACAGCTGTGGATCGCCTTCAGGTATCAGGACCACTTTGGCAGTTTTCCACCTTTTAGGAAACGATAGCCTGGAGAGTTGCCGTTCATTATACTCAAAACAACTTGGGGAATGGCAGCGACTGCCATTTTTACTGTTTCCGGTTTGATTCCGTCCGGTCCCGCAGCCTTTTTGCTTTCAAGTTTATCTGCTGCTGCCATTAATTCCTCGATGGTAAATGGTGTTGGAGGGTGGGTTCCATCTACGTCCCTTTGTTCTCTCGGTTCCATGTGGGCAGGAAATAGTTCTTGGATTTTGCGTATTTCTTCGTTATGCGGCAGGTCATATGGGGTTTTCTGTACGCTTAACTGATTTGTGGCTATTTTATAGCCCTGCCCCCAAGAATCCTCCTCCAGAGAGTCGCAGAGATTCTTTCACTGCTCTCTCTTGGATTTCTCGATCTCCTTCCTTAGCTGCTTCCTAGAGGTTCTGTAGATCGTTTCAAAATCTGCGACCCTATCAGGGTCCACGCGTCCCACCCTTATCCTTTGGACCTTCCTTCTGTTTTTGATACAATCGGCCCTCAGAAGGCTGATTGCTTCGTTCCATCATATTGGGCTGGTTCTCGGGCTACCATCCTGAAGCCTTGTTATGTTCCTTCTTTGTACTTGGATGATAGTATTCGTCAGTCTGTCCAGGTTGTTCATTTCCCCCTTTCTCGCCTTCAGATCCTCGATTAGGGCTTCTACGTTGAGGTGCAGTTCAACGTAGGGCTCCCGTCGTTTCTGAGTTTTTTTTCGAGTCCACGTCAAAAAAAATGAATTTGTTTAAGCTCAGGCTTTCCTCGTCAGCTACCCGCCAGTTTTTTACTCTGCCTGTCATCCTCTCCGTGGTTAGTGTGATGTCTATGATGGAGTTCTGAGCACCTCTCTTGAAGGTGGGCTTCGTGCCGTCGTTTTTAACTACAAGGCCTTGAACTTCTATCCATTCCATCATGTAGTCACCCCTTCTGTCTGAGGTCCTGGAGTTCCACATGACGGATTTGGCGTTAAAATCTCCTGCTATCACTGCGTCCCTTCCTTCGTTTCTGACATGCTCCATTACTTCATCTACATATTGTTCGAAGGCGAGTTGGGATGTGTTCGGTGAGACGTAGCAATTGTACGGGGACCATCCATTTATGATCAGGCAGACAAAGCCATCGTCTACCTTGTGACCAGTTACGCCAATGGCTCGGTTTCTGCACCAGGTCGCTGTGTCAACTCTAGGGTCTATCAGCCATCTGGTGTCTTTGGTGACAATGGCCTTGTTCGGCTCCTGCACAATCACCACTGCATCGTTCTCTTTTGCCGCTTTAGTGACCAGATGGTGTGCGTTCCTCCTACGGTCTGTATTGATTTGTAAGATTTTGATGGTCATTTGAAGGAGAGGTAACCTGCTTTCATGTACTTGACTGGCCCTGTCCTGATCCTGCGGCTTGATCCTCGATCACTATTATGTCGGGTGTATCTGAGGTACAGTCGGGGCTCAGACCCATAATGCCTCTGAGGACTCCCAGCTGTTCCTTCATTTTTTCTTTTTCGTCCTGTTGTTCAGCCTGTAGGGCTCTATTCATAAGTGCGCCAATAGTATTGTCTTCTGGTTGCCTTCTTGGCTTTTCTTTCTGTCTCGCCTCTTTCAGGGCCAATTTGAAGGCATGACATTTCATTGTGCCTGCTTTGTGCCCCTGCTCCTCACAGACCGGGCAGAACTCGTCGCTGCGGCATTTTTTTTGATTGTGGTTCTGTTTACCACACTTGTTACAGTTATTCTCCCTGTCAATGCCGTTGCAGTTATTCCTGGTATGGTCGTGGGCCCAGCATTTGGAGCATCTGTTCATCCTTAGTCTCTTTTCGACCCTGCATCTTGCGAGTCCTATTTTTATGTAGTCCTTTATCAGTATTTTTCCGGCATTTTCTTTGGCATAGTAACAGTTACGGCGAGAGTGGTATTTGGCAGTGGTCTGGTGTCGCTCATTTTACATTCTGCCGTCCATGTTCCTACAATTGGTTCCATAGCTTCCTGGATTTTCTCTTTCGTAGTGTCCTCTGGCATACCCTTCAGGTGAATTGTTCCATTTTCATTCGGTCCGCGCAGTTTTCTTGTGCTCAGTTCGACCTCATTACTTAGAGCTTTGGTTAGCTCATTAAGGGCTGCCGTATCTTTATCTAGGGTAATCAGGAGTTTACCGTCCCGCGTGCTGGCTATGCTCCTTATTGACTCCGCGGAGTCTAGTCTTTTGACCGTGTCCTTGACTTTGCCTAGAACCTCGCTGTACGACTTGCCCTCTCCGCCGGTTACCATTATACAAAAGGTATTCCTGCCCTTTGGAGCTTGTTGTCCCACCTTATTGGTATAGATGCTAACCATAGTATCTGTCCCGTGAAAGACGCTCTCTGTGACTTTCCTCAGGTTGATCAGTGGCATCCCTTCTACGTGGTGGATCGCTACCTTCGCATCCAAGTCTGTTTCCTCCCTCAGCAGTTTTATTTTTCAGATGTCCTCTAGTGTGCCGTCATGGCTGATCTTTACGATTTTTCTGTGGAGTTTCGATTGCCTTCCTCTAACCCTAGTGGTCTGTTCTATCACTTCAAAGGTATTTGTTAGTCCTTCGAGCTCTGGAAATCTCTCTACGTATTTTCTCTGTATGCTTAGGCTCATGCCCGGGTCTTAAGGTTCTACTAGAACTACCTTAACCACACTATAGTCCGTTGATAGGGTTTTTCCCACCACTATCTTGGGGTTGGTGTAGACTGCATCATCCCAATCCCTGGATTCTATGGCTTTGTAGCTATCAATGTCTTCTATTCTTTCCAGATGGGAAAGGGAGGTGCATCTCTTCTCCTGCCATGCCTCAGTCTGGGTCCCCATTTCTTTGGTTGTGTACACACTAGGACTCGTCTGTACGTCTGCGTCGATGAGGATCTTCTCCACTGGTTCGAATTTATTCTTCTCCAGCCAGGTTCCTATCATGGTCTTTTGAAAAGTATTGGAGTTCTTTCTGATTTTTATAGTGAGCTCTTCCACTCTTTTATCCATAGCTGGGTTATCCACCATGGTCTTTTGAAAAGTATTGGTGTTATATCTGATTTTTATAGTGAGCTCTTTCACTCTTTTATCCATAGCTGGGTTACCCACCATGAGTTTCTCCAGGGCACTGGCAAGTTTGTCGTTGATATTAATCGCCTCCATAATGGTATATACTTCTGGACATTCCACTAGATTATATGGACCGCTTGGTTCTGGTTCTATTGGTTCTGGTTCTATAAATCACAATAAATCAAAATACGTTAAATGAACCCTTTTTATTGAACTCCAACACATATTGTATATATAAAAGTGTGGAATGCATATAGATTATATCGGGTATACCAGAGCTTTTAGACCAGCAGACATCTCAGTTATTTCCAGAAAAAAAAAGCGTGTCATTGGAGACCTTGAGCTAGTTCATGCAGCATATCAAAATCAACCCCCTGGGAAACAACCCCCGAGAAACCACATCTCCTTTTTGGTTTTCAAACTGTACCCCCATGTTTATTTTGGTTCAACTCACAGCATGTTACAAACCCAATTCAACGTCATATCATAATATGTAGTTGTGAAGATAGTCGAGAAAATTGTATTCGTTAGTGGCTAGTGTTAATTGGACCATAACATATCTACCACACCTCGTATCATCTGTCACATTTGGCAATAACTGAAAGTTTTCCTATTTACACCTGTCAAGTACGTTTTCAAGGGTTTTGTATAGTCATTTTTCAATACCCAATTCCATAATAATTGTTTATTATCAAAATGCCTTTTACCTTCACTCCCAACGAATACGTTGATAGACTTGTAGTTTTTGGTGAATGCCGAAGGAATAAACGTGCTGCGCGGAAACTGTATGAGCAGCCTGATCGTCAACAACCAAGATGCAATACGTGGTCGTATGTAGAAAATACAATGCGAACGGGATCATTTCCAGGGAAAATACAAAAAGGACATTCTACTCCTGCGCGAACAGGAAAATTGTATAAATGTGTTAATTAAACCCCTACACACTACTTCATCTTAGAAAATTCAAAGACTCATCTCAAACGTGGATGCTCCTAACAAAGAATCTGTCAGCTCATAATAAATACCATCACTTTCTCACTGATGTTTAACAATGATGTTGCAGTTGATCAAGTTTTCATAGAATTCCATCAATTTAATATTTTCTATCATCAATTGTTTTGTTGTTGAAAAAAGTTGTCAATGTATAATTTTGAATGTCAATTATCTGATTCGTAATCAAATAAAGTTTTGGTGAATTCTTCATTACTGTCCTTTCGATATCGAATAGCTGCCAGGTCGGTGCTGTTCGTGCATATTTTGGCGACCGTGACAGGACACCCTGAAGATATGGAGAATTTGCAGAGACTCCGAGAGATCAATCGAGTATCGTTCAAACGAATCCATGACATTATCGTCAATGAACTGCAAAAACCAGATCCCGATTTGAGTGTGGTACACGGGAATTTTCGTCTCCTTGATCAGAAGGTGGAGGTGATTGCAGAATCGAACAAAAAAGTTCTTGATTTGATGCTTGAAGGAGAATCTATGGAGGAAATTATCGATATTGAAGTAGAGAAAGCTGACGAGTTGTTGGTCACGTACAATACCCTAAAGTTCAGAGTCGAGGATAGTATAAGTAAGAACTCCTTCGTCAATGATCCTGCTCCAAGTGTAGCAAGTCATTCCATTCATTCGAAATCGGGACTGAAACTGCCACGTATCGAATTCGTCAAGTTTGGTGGAGATATTAAAGACTGGCTTCCGTTTTGGAGCCAATTCAAGAGAATCGACAGTGATGAGAGTTTGGACAATGAAGATAAATTTCAATATCTTATACAAGCCACCATTCCAAACTCTCGTGCCCACCAACTAGTAAGAAGTTATCCTCCCAGTGCAGTGGTGGAAACTATCCCAAAGTGATCGACAGTTTGAAGAGTTCTATGTTCGAGAACTGTTGAAACTAGTAATGAATACTTTGAAAGTGAAGGTCTGTCTCAGCACCCTTTTTGATAATCTCGAGCTTTGGAAACACTTGGCGTCACTTCAGAGAATTATGCGGCAATGTTGTTTCCGCTTGTTGAATCCTGTTTGCCCGAAGATGTTTTAAGAGTTTGGCAAAGAAGTACGGTTAACCATTTCAATTCAACCTCATCAGAAGTCACCTGCAAGTCATCCGAATCGAAAACGAACTGCCGATTAAAGAAACTAATGATGTTCCTGAGACGAGAATTTGAGAACGAAGAAAGAATTTCGCTAGCAGTTTCTGGATTTGATAATAAAATTAAGAAAAACGAGCCTCCGAAAAAAGAATCAATTGCTACCGCTTCAGCGTTATTCAATCAGAAACCAAGATCCATTAAATGTGTTTTCTGCAGAGATAATCATCCAAACAATGAATGCAGTGATGCTGGCAAGATGAAACTACAGGAAATAAAGAAAATTTTGTCAGATAAAGGTTGCTGCCACGTGTGCATGAAATTTGGACATATTGCACGTCGATGTAAGGTTGAAATCGACTGTAACTATTGTAAGAAACGACATGCTACGATGCTATGCCCCGAGAGAGATTCCTCATTCGAAACTGGAAAACAATATTCCACAGACAAAGGAAATACAAATACTGTCGAGAATCTTTCGAACCATACTTATGGTGAAGTTTTCCTCCAAACCATACTCGTTGAACTTCATCATAACAGTTTTTCTCGTCGAGTAAGAGCAATGATAGATACTGGAAGTCAAAGATCATATATAAACACGTTCACCGCCAAGGAAATGAAATATGAAAAAATTTCCGAGGAAACTTTAGTTCATGCGCTTTTTGGAGGAAACCAGTCAGGAATTGTGAAACACAGCTAATACAACATTAGTTTGAGAAATCTGAATCAAAAATATACATGTTACTTCCAAGCACTTGATCAGTCGGTAATTTGCAGCAATGTCATCTCTGTAGGATATGGACCCTGGATGAATGAACTGGAAACATCGCAAGTGGATATTTCTGATCTGAAAGATGGACCAATGGAAGTGCTTATTTGGATCTGATGTTGCCGGAAAATTGTATACTGGACGAAATTATCGCCTCAAATGTGGTCTAGTTGCAATGGAGACACTTCTTGGTTGGACACTAATGGGAAAAGTGTTGCTTCCTCATTCAAGTTATTTTAATTCATCTTCCATGTTCGTATCTACCTTATTAAATAAATCGTACGATATTGCTGATCTGTGGAAACTTGATTTGCTTGGAATCATGGATCCTATAGAAAAGAATTCCGAGAAAGAATCTGAAGCAGCAGTCATGGCTCATTTCCAAGAAACTGTGTGAATGAAGAAAGGAGATATGAAGTCGTTTTACCTTGGATTGAGGGTCATCCACCTCTCCCAAGTAATTATGATGGTGCTAAAAGAAGACTAGATAACCTGATGCAAAAATTAAAAAATGATGGCTATTATGAGGAGTATAACAAAGTGTTTGCTTTTACGTTTGCTTGAAAGTGGTTGACAATGTTCCTTGCTGAATGGTAATGGTTCGGACTTCCATTGTCTATATTTTTTAACTCTATTGAAACCTGTTGCTAGGAACGGAAAGATTAAAATACAAATTAAGTGAGAAAAAATCAAATCAAAATCAAATTTTTGGTCAATGATGAAATTAGGGTTTGATTGATCAAAGAAAATACTGTTGTTACAAAAAAATCGAGATCTCGAATCTGAAATATAAGTCAAAAAAATATTTAAATAACGAAATGAATGAAATAATATTGTGACAAGAGAATTGAGGTATCGAATATGAAATACTAGTCAAAAAATGTAAATAAAGAAATTGAATGGAATATTTTGCAAAAATGTTGAAACCGAGTTTCAAGTTGAGTTTACTCACGACGTTTCGATTGCTGGTATCCGCAATCGTCTTCGGGTGATTACTGTAATCACCCAGTAATCACCCGAAGACGATTGCGGATACCAGCAATCGAAACGTCGTGAGTAAACTGAGATATCTGCTGGGATACCCGATATAATCTATATGCATTTCACACTTTTATGTATACAATATGTGTTGGAGTTCAATAAAAAGGGTTCATCAAACGTATTTTGATTTATTTTATTCATAAAATTCCATTTGAGTTTGGTCAACTGTCCAACAGAAAAAGTAAAATCTACTCTGAAATAACATTGGCGTTATAGGTAACGGAGGTCCTTGTCGACGACAAATCTTGACTGAGTCTAGCAGTCTAGCAACATTTCACACTTCCATATATACAATATGTGTTGGAGTTCAATAAAAAAGGTTCATTAAACGTATTTTGATTTATTGCAATTTATAACATTCCATTTGAGTTTGGTCAACTGTCCAACAGAAAAATGAAAATCTTTTCTGAAATAACATTGGTGTTATAGGTAACGGAGGTCCTTGTCGATGACAAATCTTGACTGAGTCCAGCAGCCACTTAATAATTAGGTGAACCATCTCTTACCAAGGAGCCGAATCTCAATTTCATCATTTGGAAGTGAAGAGCACAATGCATGGTACCATTTATGATAATCCTCTCATAAAATACAATCCACATCAGGCAAACTTTTTTTCACTGATGAAGTATGTCAGTAAAATCCATGACGTGCAATTATCATACTCAGATCTCATAATTCCAACCTTTTCTACTTCTTTTATCGTTGTATAGTTTTGTACTATATTTTTTGTACACCCGTATCATAATAATACACTTATATGCCCATAATCTGTTTCATAATGAGATCCATTATGAAACGGATTGAAAATCTGTATCGTAATAAAAAATATATTTCATAATGTGCTCATTATGTCAATCAGTTAGAAATCCAATTCAGTGGCGGTAGGCTACTTTGAAAATTCAGTTCAGAATAAAATCAGTATATCCAATACAATATTGAACTCTGTTGAGACTAGCAATAATAAATATCATTTATTGGGTGAAGAAAAAATAGCATATGCAACTCTCGTGTAATGATTATCGATACACTCACATAAACCATACGAAACTCACTTTCGGATTGTTTCGTACCCCGGTTAATGCTCTTGTATTACTAACCGTCATTACATGATCGTTGCCAATATACTGACAAATTCTATGGAATATTGTGAACGTCGAAATGAATATCAAGGAATATCAAGAAATATGTGTCTGGAAAAAGAGATACAGGGATGATCTATTATTTCACCACCGTCACGGAAGACATTTTTCTGGCGAGATTCATGCAATGGGAAACATGACGCAAAGCTTTTACTAGATAGAACCACCACTTCAACTGCCAAAAGTTTTTCATGGAGATTATGTTTCTTATCTCTTGTGATGTTTCCTTTAACTGATAAGTAGATGTTTGAGTGTACCAAAACTGAAAATTTGAAGAAAAAAACTATCTCTTCAAAAGGTGAAAAAATCATGCTGATTATAAACACCCCGTTTCGACGATGCAATTTTGTCGCTGCAACTTTTCGCGGCGACTTGTCGCTGCGAGATATGTCATGTAGCTGTCAGTTTGCATTGCCAATATTAAAAAATAGCACTGAATGTTACCAAGATGAACCTCTACATTATCACAACTGATATATAAGTTCATTCATTTCTAAAATTGATATTGTGATTTAATCACCTTATCACTCAACTTGATTCCTCAAGTCTCGAAAAATAATTGAAATGTTCAAAATTAATATTCGCACAATGTAGCCACCACATATTTGTGGTTTGCGGCAACAAATTCACCATAGAAATAACTAAGTCGCTGCAACTTATCGCACCAAAAAAGATTCATGCAACTCGAAAAACTTGCATGAACACATGCAATTTTCTGGAGTTGCAGCGACAAACTTGCATCGTCGAAACAGGCTGAAAGGCGTTTTTTTTAAATAATCAAAAAAACTACCCACTAGACCTACTACTTTCTTTCAATACATTCCTTTTCTATTTCAGATTAAAATTTTCTGGTAATAATGTATTAATAATAGTAATAGATTATGATTATGACATGCCGGTAAACTATCTACAATGGTATGTAATTTTATGCCTATTCATTTCACACTACTTTACTTATTCAGAATTCCGATTTTCGTTCCTTAAGAAAAAAAGTTGCATCTGTTGCAGATGGTGTAATCAGATGCTACTCAGATGCTACTCAGCAATCCCAGGCAACCAGCTTGAAAATCTAAATCATCAACTAAGCAATTGTACTACTCAATTTTTCAATCATTTCAGCCCACAGGCAATTGCCGGCTTCCTACGTATCAGTTGGAAACATGTATGGAAATGTATATGTTCGGATGACATTATATGAAGAAAAATGGTTTTCCAAATTGGGTGCCAAGCATCAATGAAAAGAGCAGATGTCGACATATCAAATGTTCAGATAACCTTGACTGGATGTTTTGATGAATGTCAATGTGATTTGGCAATTGAAAAGCCTCCCAATTTCCACTACAAACATGTTGTGGCTCTGCTTCTTGCTGCTGCAAAATTGAAAACAACCTAAATCCTCAGAATGAGAGATGTACTCAAGAGCTTAAACACTTGCATAAACATATTTGCCATTTTAGCAGTACAATCCAATGAGGCCAAGAGCGCTGGGCAAGCTATAGAGTTCGTATGACAGCAATTGATAGTTAATTTAACCTTCAAGATTCGAGAGCAAAAAGACTCAACACGGAAGAGATTGCGCGTTGAGTGCTATCAACTTCTAAGTGTCTCTTGGAGTGGCGGTAAGGGATTGTGGACTCATTATCATGAAAAATATCCATTCTCAGGTAAATGGGATGATACTCTCCTGGAAGTGAAATGCACATGTAATCAGAGAAATTCAGTGATGAATACACTGAAAATTTCGTTTTTATATTCAGATGACTACGGTATATTATGCCTCAATCCAAACCACGGGTATTATTTTCATATACAGAACCAGTTGATGGTATCTCGAAAGAAGTTGGGTGATTCATTTGTATGTACATAATTGTAGAAAAATAATCGATGTAATGAAGAATCAATCAATGAAACCGAAGCCAACCTAGTGATATTCCGGAAAAATACTTTCTAGCCTACATTGTTAGAAAAAAAATTCCAAGAAAATTATTGTAAACACTTTTCAAGCAAAATGGAGCATCGTGTAATTTGAATATTTGATGAACAATCCCAACTACTTTTGAGTTCCATTTCATATTGAACAGAGTTCAATTCCCTTTACACCAAACTGAAAATATTTTCATTGAGGCGAGTATCAAATAACAGATTCGACAACTTCAGAACCAACTGACTATACAATTCCTCCTGATGATAAGAACTTGGTTGATGAGAGGTATTATGAGTGCAAGTATTTTCAATTTTTTTACTTTGCTAAAAAATGGCTTCACTTTCTCACCATAGGCTTAGTTTGACAACAATACATATGACACTAACAGTTTGTTATTTCATTCATGTGTACAGTACACAGACTCGTTTGTTCAATAATTGATGGCATATAAAACAAATTTCCTTCTCAATGGGGAAATGCGGATCTACAAGTATATTGGGAAGTTGATTCTAAAGTTGGAGGAATATGATATTTCAAATTGATGATAATCTATTCAATTTTCAAAATTCATTACACTTTGAGCTAGCATAATTGGAAAACAGTAAAATTTCGAGCTTTGAGACAATACCTTTCCTGAAATTACACAACATTTGACAAACAGAATAGATTTCTGAGATTGAAGGTATATATGAATGGTTTACAGGTGCCTACAGCATTTTGTATGTTTTTGTTGAACGTTCACTACACACCCGTTTTGATGAAACTTCGCGGTTTCGAGGAACTTTTATGACTGGTTGTTAGCATTTCCATTTCAAAATGAGGTATTTGAGGACATACCCTCAGCTGTTTAGAAATCTTATACACTGAGGCCTCTTGATGAACGATGGGATTGGAAACTTGGATGTAACAGTTAAAAACTTTCTGTAGAGATCAATAATAATTACCCTTACACCAAACTGATATTATTTGCAATCGACGAGCGTTTCGCTAACGGGGGTAAAATCTACAGGAGAAGAATATCAATGATCAATTAATGATCAATTAAATATACACCATTTCCTAATGAAAATGCTGAATGTACTATAAGGTTTATTTTACTGTCTCAGGAATATAATAATAAAGTGAAATATAACAGATTCAACACAAAATTGTTTTCAACTCGATCAGACAAATCAAACGATTAGAATGATCGACATTGCTCAATTTATGTGAATTGATCGTGGATTGAAATCTTCGAAGTTTTTGTCAAATAAAAAGAATTTTCCTCTGTTGTTGTCCAGTTCCAGTTTAACAATGGTGCCATGAATGCCGTCATAGTGCCGACATATTTCGTTTGGGAAATATAGCTCTCACGCCACCATTTTGAATGAAGATGAATGCTTGTGTCATTAACAATATAAGTTTATATTCTGTCGAATGATCTAGGAAAAAGACACAGGATTTCGTTCGATATTCTCAAGTAACAAGTTTTTGAAAATATCAATCCCATCGAACCATAATTCCATTCCGAATATCATACTTGAAACCAATCACTGGATAGTATATTCATCATTTTTCCACTTCTCAAGTTCAAAAAGTTTTGTACTCTTTTCAAATGAATTCAATTTCATATATAAATTAAATCACCTCATGTTCACGATGAGTTCATATGCTTCAGGCAGAACATGTAAATGCCATTTTTTTATGGAAATATTTTAGTGTACGAATAATGCAGATTTGGATAGACAAGCTTCTAACAAGTTTCATAATTTTTTTAGAAATACCGTGATCTGTCAGTCTCTGTAAGTGGTACCTAAGGTCACAATTGTTCTTGATCAATTCTAACTTTTATTCCTCTCAATTGAAAGATGGTGAAAACTACATTTGTTATGTAAAACGGTCTTCTCCATATATCATATGAAATACATGCAATTACGCCGGCAAAAAATATTCTCATCAATTTTTTTGTGCACCCTGTACACTCATAACGAATTCATTAGATTCAGTTACGAGTAGATGTTGAATAATCACTTGAGTCTCGGTTGTGTTCTATTCATAGATTGTATCATCCATAGAATGTTATTTATGGTCTGAGTTGGTGAATTTTTCATTCATGTTACTTCCGTACTTGGGAAAAATATGAATAAATTTCGAATATGCTCCTCAGAGAATTGATTCGCGCCAAGAATTTTGAACGATGACGCATTCAAAACTCGACACTACTATAATTGTAATTAGTTGTTTGAACTCATGAGATAATTCAAGTTATATCACTGCTGATTCTTTTAATGTACAGAGAAAGCATCCTCAGTCAGAGTCGTGAAATCGTGGACCCGAAGCCCGATTCCAAAACGGCTTCGATATTCTTTGTCATTCCTTATTCATTCCCCATCATTTTATATAGGTCCCTCAATCATTAAACTCCCATCTAGATGGCGCACAGGTGAAAACAAGTGAAGAACGATTTAACAGCTGCCTTGATACCTTGCTTAGTCGATGGTCTACTGTTTAAGAATAGAGTGTGCGCGCGCGTGTTGAATATTTGAATGAAGTACGATAGGCGACCTGCAGATTCGGATGTCAAATTATTCACAAGAACCTTTGAATGTGATGCATGTTTTGAAATTTTCGAGGTATGTCAACCTTCAACTTTGATGCAGTAACTGTAAAGACGATAACATACATTTAAAGTGCAAATAAATCAAATACGCACAGACGAGAATATTTCGACAATTCTTGATGCGATTGTTCAGCGACAAGTGAAATAATTTGGCACTATCGTAAATCAAATTTGGAATTTTCATTCAATGCTAGCAGAATGCAAACAACAGATGATAAATCGAATACAAAAAGTAGTTCGGATGAGGTATTATCCGTTCGTAACGAGGTGAATCCAATGCAGATCAATATTGCCACCGCGATGTTACAAGAGAATTTATTTCAAAGATCTATACAGAGTGTCGCCCTTTCTCTGCAGAGTGCAATGATGAATTCTTTGCAGCAAGCCGCACTTTTACCAGTGAATTCAGCGGCAGCCGCTGCATTGAATTTGCAAGCTTTGGAATCCTACTTTACCCTTCAACGCTTGACAACAGTATCAGCAAACGTCAGTACTAACTCTGGAAGAATCGACATTTTGAAAATAGCTACGAGCACAGCGAGAATCGGCGACGACAATATCAACTCCAGCGAAGAAGTTGTTAATGATACCAGTTTGAGCGAAGATGTTGATCTAGCCGAGGAAGTAGAAGAAGATCTCGCACTTCTGGCAAACGATGAATCAATCAACAACTTTTCATCGTCTTCTTCACCAGTGGATTCCAGCTGCTCCAGTTTGATGCTGAGTAACATTTATCCAAATTCACAAAGTTCGTTACCCGATATAATTTCAACTTCTACGTCGGTTAACGGCGAATCGTTGGGGAGGCCGAAAGGAAGTTCTCGACCAAAAAAACAATTCATTTGTAAATTTTGTAATAGACAATTCACTAAAAGTTATAACCTGCTTATACACGAAAGGACTCATACTGACGAGAGACCGTATTCCTGTGATATCTGTGGAAAGGCATTCAGAAGACAGGACCACCTAAGAGATCATAGGTAAATATTTCAATTCCATGTTTAGTGATATTTTCTTATTTTTACTTTTATAATATCTATATATATATATATATATATATATATATATATATATATATATATATATATATATATATATATATACACATTCTTTTCTGCCGATCTTTCTCTCTCGCTAGCTCTCTCTCTCCCTTCCCCTTTCCCCCCACGTCTCTTCTTTCTCTAACAACATGCGTCTATCATTGTTGATCACATCTTTCTCGTTTCCTCCCCCACATTCGCTTTGTCCTCTTCTCTCAAGTGCCAAAGTCTTCTGCTCTCTTTCTATCAGATATATTCTTTCTTTTTTTTTTCATCGGTTTTCTCTCTTTCACCTTTTCATATCAAGCCGTGATTTTATTTCATTTGCTTATTTTTTTTACTGATGCGCTCATTTCGTCGTTATCGGGGCGATAATTGAGTGATTTGTCAGTTTGTTCATTTATATTCTCCATCATTTTAACCAATTCAGATTAGTTCATATATTGTTGGAAAAATCACTCATTTTCTATTTAGATTTGCTGAATGGTTCGATATCAGCTCTATTCGATAAATTCGTTCAAAAATAAATGACGATTACATGTCAACGTTAGTGTGGTGAAAAAAATGTATTGGAACTATCGTTTCTATAGTGAATTTTGGAGTTTTGAACGATTGAACCAGACAAGATAACTGAGTTGAACATATTCTGGGAATTTTGTGATCTCTTAAGAGTCTGGTTCAATTTAATTTTCGAATAAAAATGTAATATCATGATATATTATTCGGAACTTGCTCCAATTCTATATAATAATAATAATATCGTCTTTATTATTTTCTTCCTTTTCAACGGTACAGTCATTTAAGTGAAAAAGAAATAAATAACATATTCAACTTTGGAAGAAAATTAAAGGCGGAGTTCAATTTCAATAGCGACGAATCACCATGGAAGTTGCTCTTCCACTAAACCTCGAACATATCGCTGAGTGCTATACAATGGCGTACTTTCTGAATCGGACTAGTCGTTCTTATGTTATCATCAGATTCTAGGAATATTCACATGAACAATAATAATTAACATAATTCCAGTGAAATCTCAATTCAACACCGATTTCAATTCATTCGAAAACATTTTTGGACTGTTTTGCGTCCATCTACTGGAAATATAGGGAATTTGCATGAAGTTTAAGAAATTATTTTATGGCTTTCTTCGACTCCGAATCGAACAATAGAAATAACAACTTCTATAAAATAAAAATAAATACCAAACAGTCTCTGTTGATACGTTCGTGTAAATCATCCAAAGACGTTTGATTCATTCATAGGAAAAAAAAGAGTCTAATCTAAGACAGCTACTACTTTTTTCATTTTTCACTCTTATAGAAGTTGTAATTTCAATTTATTGAATCGGAGAAGAAGAAAGTGAAAAAATAATTCCTCGAACTCCATTCCCTCCACATAAATTTTAATTTGTCTCAATTCGTTTTTTCTCCAATCTTTATCATCGACATATTTTATTCGAAAGGTATTTTTCATTCATTTATTATTCAAACCCATAAAATTTTATACAAAAAGTAAATTTGGGAGGAAAATACAAACCCATAAGACGCGTCACCATTGGTTGAAACGAAATGTGACACCAAACGACACAACATTGGATTTATCGGTATCGATATTCATTCTGTGTAAGTGGAGAACTATATCAAATCTGTATTTCTGTGGTGATTGCTACTGAATCCTAAAAAAGCGTAGAGCGGACATGCAATATTTTTTTCCTTAATTTCGACTTTAAAGTCGAAATTAACTAATTTCGACTTTTATCTCGAAATTAGCACTAATTTCGACTTTTAACTCGAAATTAGCTTAGTGTTAATTTCGAGTTACTACTCAAAATTAGCTTAATTTCGCCTTCAAAGTCGAAATTAGTGCTAATTTCGAGTTAAAGTCGAAATTAGTTAATTTCGACTTTGAAGTCGAAATTAAGGAAAAAAATATTGCGTGTCCGCTCTACGCTTTCGTAGAATCCTGATATGTGGTTGACCTAAGACGATGACTGATACTGATTTTGTCGAAGCACCATCGAAGAATTTTCCTGAAATGAATGCATTTATCATTACAGCATATTTCGAATCATATATCGATTTCACGTAGATCAAAGGAGTGAAAACTGCGCAGTAATCATTATGTTACCAACATAAATGCCCACAACAGCCTAGGTATATATTATAAATCTATACTCTGTTTTTGAACAAGGTAAGGTTAGTTCAAAACCAAATCTATACTACTGATAGATAGCTAATGCAAAACTCACTTATGACTAACTCATAACGGGCTGTATGTGAATATAGCATTCCTCAGTTGAAATGATCCTCACAGCAACATAAATACGATTTCGCAGATACATTATACCTTTTCATTATTTAACACACCATTGTTTTCGTGCTTTGCATCTCTTGGAATACTGAAAAACACTTTATCGAGTGTATTTTCTGACAGTGTTTTCACACTTTGTTACCATATAATACTTCAGTGAGAGGTTTTTCCGCTTCTTCCATGATCTGTATAGCAATTAATGCTGAAACGCTCGGGGTGACCAAACACGGAACATGACATACGTTATCCAAAGCGCACGCCGAATGGTGGGGTTTGAACAAATCGAATTCATTCAGTGTTTGAAATTTCACATTGAAAAATGGTTCGAATATTTCCAAGCCAATTTACATTTTTTCTACGTCATAAAAGATTTGCGAACACTCCCTATTCTCGCTTATAAAAGGAATCACAACTCGAATAAGAGCTCGTATAAGTTTTTGCTTATCAATGGTTGTGAAAAAACCCATTTTAAACCATATTCTTTCGACCCGAGTTTGGAATAGTGTCCTGTTCACAAGTGTTGGAGGGGGGAGGGAGAACTTTTTATTAGGGTACTGAATGAAAGTCACTTCTCTTCTGCCAAAGATGTAACATTGGTATACTCATTCAGGAAACTGATGATATGAATGTTTGCAGCTGCATCTGCAAGTGTAATTTATTTATGCGATATCAACATCAACGCTGAAATACCGAAAACCATCAAAGTGAAATTATTTTACCATGCTCTTATTGTTTTTTGTTTGTTCCAAATGGTAACCTAATACATAAAGTGATTTTATGAACCTCATTTGAACCCACTTGTATATGTTTTCACCACAAAAAATTCGATTCACAGGTGAAATTTTTATAGACCCTACAAAAACAAATAAAATTTTCTGTAATCAATATTTCTATTCAAAGCCTTTCGAAAGAGTGCTCATTTCTAACCAGCTTTGAAATTGGCCATTTGTTCAATCAGAAGAGCAGAGGTATCATTTTGAACCTCATCCTGAAATTTATCAACATAGTTATACGAAACAAGTCATCCCGATATTACACACCTCATCAGTAGCGAACAGGAAAGGGGAGAAATCTACTATTTTTTATCAATTCGTTTCATATTTTTTTTTTTTTTGAACACTTTCAGTATGCGCCCAGGGGCCTGTTTCAAGAAAGTACAAGTCTTCTAGCTACAATAGAAACACGATTTTACCTGTACCTCCATTGTCTTTCTCTCGTAGCTACAAGACTTGTACTTTTATGAAACAGGCCCCTAAAGACTGAGTGAACCTTGTGCGGGCAGGGGTCCGCTTCTTATTTTATCACTAATTTTCACGGTAGCGCATTTGCTATTTCAACTCTAGGAAAACCCAGAAAAATTCTCAGTGCTTCCAGGTTGGTTGGTGTATTCGATCAACCACCGACCGACCAAGTTGCTCCCCTAAAAACCTCCGACCTCATTTATAGTCAAAAATATGTCCTCTCACCAATTTCCAGATATAAAAATTCATACTGGTTCAGCAGTAATTTCATCAGCCACAGTATCTAAATCGTTTTGAAGTCGGTCTCTTTTCTCAGGATCAGTTGTCGAAAATGCCGCTAATATTTAGGTAAGTAATCCTATTAAAGCCTATTTGTAGTGATCTTTATGAAAGATTCATGAGGTATGAATTCGAATTATTTCATCAAAATCTAGTTGAATAATAACAATTTTCAACCTGTACATAGTCGAATGACATTTACAAAGATAAACGATGTTGACATCAGTTTGGAGGTTAATGTAGGTAGATCCTTTAATAATAAATAAATGAATCTTGCAAGTATTCATTTATTTTTCATTGCATAATATATTCCAGAAGATTGTAATTAAAATGGGAAACAAACATACGCCATAGTAAGTTATCCTCGAAGTTATCTCTTGCGAAAAATATACATTTGATTCAACAGCTCTGTCTTGATGAGAGCACAGTGTAATTTTCTATTTCGAGTGAAAAATGATTCATTATCATGCATCTTGGGGATAATCAAAGTTGAATGAATTCATTATCCTTGAGGTTGGGGTCAAACACAACTAACTAAATTCATTGTCTTATATTGTGTTGTTCTATTGTTTCTTGTCACAAGTACGTCTTTCAACTCGAATACTTCGAACTTGTATTCGAAACCATTCTTAATGAACTGTTTCATCAATCGGGCAGAATATTATCAACATTTATTATCAGCTTCCATTTTTTGTATCAGTTGGTAACAGAGGATACTCGGTATTTCAGATCGAAGAGGGTCAATTCAGTAAGCTAGAGGTACAGGTTCCTGATCCTATAACTTTCTTACCCTTTTGTTTCCTTTTTCAAATTTGGCTGTTTTTTTTCCAGGAAGTTTTTTATCCATACCACGTATTAAATACCTAGTTTATTCACTGAAAACGCATAGAATGTTCCTGCTTGCGGGAAATGGTCATTATTTGCTCAAATAATTTAAATGTCTTTCCTTCGGCTCGCATCGAAAAACTAATTCTCACTGATGATGGCTACTTTTCGAGCTACACTTGTAGCTCGACGTTTGGAGTGGGGGAATGGAGAAAGGTGAAAATATAAATATCAAGTGTACAGAACTAACAAATTCTGTTTACATTTCTCCAGATAGCAGGAGATCAACTACCCCCTCTTGATCGCCGTCAACCAGAGATTATTACCGCCGCGCCGATCAGTAACAGTATAATGATAATGAATGTAAAATTCATCCAAAAACCGTCACTTTTTGGCATCCGTATCATAGGGTAACAAAATATAAATTATGCCATGAAATTGTCCTGCAAACAAAATGGTTCGCAAATACTTTCACTGGCCAAATTATCGAATTTTCCATCATAATCAGCTTTCGATATTTTCAGAACAGTATTCGAACCAGGTTCTCCGGTTATTTTCTTTGTTTTTTTCGTTCGGATCCAAATCTGCAGGAGGCTACATTATGAAGGTCTGTTTCTGGGATTCCTCTTCCCTGAGAATGAAAAATATATAAATTTTCATTAAATCTGTTATATTTCTCTCAAAAGTCAACCAACACTTAGTGAGATACCTTCACATGTCTTTGTGGCATGCTATCCTCAACCAAAATTTATCTTCTGCCCACATTTTAAACCTTTCAAGTCAGAAAGGTAAAGATATGTTTTCTCCTAACATTAAAGTACTTTCTGCTTACACACCAACATCTCATCATTTTCCCAGAAAAATGCTCAATAATTAATTAAGATAGTTCTCAATTAGTTTGATTGTTTCTTTGAAATCTCAATCGCAGTTTGTGCAAGATACATCTTTATTGAAAAGAATATGTGATACATTCGAGAAGCACCATTAATATACTTCTTGTACACTTGTCAACCAAAGTGACATTTTCAATGGTTGTCAAGAATATTAAAAGATAATATTTACAAAGTAGCGTGTTAAAAATATTTATCCAAGACTATAGGTATAATGTACCCTTTATACGTCTGTCTGCTCAACCTTAGTAAATAATGAGTCATTATTCACTGCTGTCAAATACTTCCTTGGTTTAGCAATGATATTTTCTTGTTTTGCTACAAACAAACGGTTTCAAAAATCGTGTGCACCACCAAATATTTTCAATTCAGTTCTATACCTACATATTAAAAAAAGGCAAGAAGCACATCAAGCTATCGGCGACTGAGAATGTGGGTGTCATATCGAAATAGCTTTTGAATCCAAACAAATTTGACTCGAACCTGTCATCAGTAATGTATGAAATATTTATTAGAATAAAATAATGTTTCAAAAAATATTTATGTAACAACATTTTCCAACAGAAAACTTCAATAATTTTTGTTTTCTTAAACGTGGATAACGAATAGTATTCTACTCGCGTATAATGGCTATTATTCACTCGGTGATTTAGACAACTTGCCTGCGGCTCGTGGCCATAGACTTCACCTCGTGGATAATAGCCATCATTATACACTCGTTGAATGATATACTATTCCAACACTAATGTCAACAGTACTTTTAACACGATTTTTTCCGACCAAATAGCAATAAACAAAATATAATTATTGTCCATCGTTACACGGATGACTCGAGAACAGAATTCCAACCTCTTCGTTGTCAATTTGGAAACCTGTCGAACCTCTCTTGATAAGGGTTTTTCCTGAGGCTTACAAACTTCAGAAATTCAAAGTAAATGTTAGTTCGTATCTCCTGTCCCTTGATTCACACGGTGTTTTTTGAAGATTACAGGGTTTCCCTTTCGTGTGAATCTACATATAAAAAAAAAATTTCAAAGAAGTTTTCGTGTGAATCTACATACAAAAAAAAAATTTCAAAGAAGTTTCATTATGAACAATAGATATAGATACGATTAAATTACAAATGTATTATGCACATTGATTATATTGTCATAAATATTTATGAACATTGTTATGAAAAGTAGAATTAGAACAACTGCTGATATTAACACCTTGCGATGTTGAAGAGCATTGTACCACATTTGAAATAGCTGAGTTGAAATGTCATGAGCATTAACATTTAATTCTTGAAGTGACGAATCGGGAGCTTGAGAAACTCAGCAGTAGTAGAGGGCATTTTCCCAAATGTGTTTATACCAAATGGGTCGCACTGCATTTATAATGTATAAAGTATATCAGAAAAAACGTTGATTATTGAAAACAGAAGGGCGTAATGCAACGTATTTATTAAAATAGTCAATGTTTTTTTCAACAATGCAAAAAGAACGACGTATTTTTGTTTTTGCAATTTGAACAATCGCTGAATAATTCCTCAATTTAATGTCTTCTATTGATAAATGGCACAGCTCTTCACGCCGGCAGGCTCCATATATTCCGAAAATAATAGAAATCTTTATCATTCAATATCTTTCACCTGGCGTATCATTTATGGGTTCATATGGACTTGTTCAAACGTAAGAGTTTTTGATTTTTTGGGCCATTTTCCCGCTTTAAGAATGCTATTACCTTGAAATATTTGCTTGTATTAACACCATTTTCAACGAGCGTACTCGACTTTATCATTGAAAAGTTGACGAGTTCCATATTTTTGATTTCTCTTGTAGACAGGCTAAGAAGAAGGTTTCGCTGAAATTTCCTCCAACGTTTTTAGGTCTACACCAGTTAAGAAAATTAGAATATAAGATTGTCGTAATGTTGACCCGATTTTTTCGGTAACAATTGAATTTAAGCTCTTTTTGCAGCCTCTTCAGTATCGTCAGTAACACACAATTCCTCACTTTTGTTCTTCATTATGCAAGACATTTGACACCAGCAAGAACTTTGAATGTGACTTCAAATAAAACGCGTGATCTGTGAAGAATAATGTTTGTTGGCAACTGGGTGATTCGGCTCCACCTGACACGGCCACTTGACAATGCGATAACATGAAAATAGTTAACAGATGTTGAAATGTGTTTTATAGAAATATTAAATTTATCTATTTCATTATAAAAACAGAGCAGTTATACAAAAAACTTTGTATGATATTTGTGTTAAAAGTAAGTGTTATTTTGTTCGTGAAATTACTCAACTCGCTACGCTCGTTTGGCAAACTTTTTTATGCACAAAATAAAACCTCACTCATATAATATGTATGTTGAGGTCTGGCAAATACCTGAAGTGGAACTTCTCAGTTACTAAATGATTTTATTGTGTGGAATCTAGAGATTCCTTTGTAACATCAAATTTATTTTTTCTCAAGTTGTAAACTCAACTAACAGAATGTTCTCCCACGCTAATCTGTTAAACGTGACACCCACTTACTGAGTTTGCATCAATAATTCGTTAATGCGCGGGCGTACACGAATATCCTAGTACCAACATTGCATCGAGTCTATGCAATAACTAGAGAATCATCATCTATGCTAAAGGCACATTGAGTGGGCTTCAGCTCTCGGAAGTACGATACTCGTCGTCCTAATCCTCTGGAACTCCTTCCGAAAGATATTATCAATGCAAAATGTTTTTCACGAAGGTTACAATACTCGAAATAAAATACTCAGTTATGTGTTTGGCTATCTGCAAAAAGTATGGATCTTGCTGATATAGCCTTGAACTTGAAGAAGGCCTCAACGGATCTAAAGAAAGTCTCAACTTCCACAACAAATATTTCAATCACATCATCTATTTGGAAACTTCAATTTTAACCCATCTGAAATTTCAGTTTTCATTTGAAAATCAAGCTGATGCACATGAAAATACTTTGACATTGGCGTATTCCATGTAGCACATAATATTCGCCAAACTCCAATTTTTGGTTGGGCCAATATAAATAAATCATGAATGAAAGAATTATATTGAACTAATGTGTATTGATATTGTAAAGTATTCTTTGCTATCTCGGTATTTTTAAGAGAGTGGAGGAGAATCTTTTTTATGCCCACCACACTTGGGCCTCAATAGGCCCAATTATACTTTCCGCTGGTTATCTGTTCGGCTCTATCTGAGAAGATCATAGATCAATCAATTAGTTACACCAATTACATATTTTTCATATAGGATCATCACTTTTGACTCCGTTTTATCGAGAAAAACACGCCCCTGAACATCAAGTGGTTCGTCAACAGCCAGAAGATATTTCTTCAACAAATTCTACCTGTAAATTGTTAGTTGCGATGTAGATGAAATATCGGTTTGATATCTTGTCACCTTTTACAAGCATGGCTTTATTGAATGATGTATTTTCAATAAAATAGATATATCTGTTCCAAGAGATATCAATTTCAACATTGACATTTGATTCCTGTTTCATGTTGTTCAGATGCAATATATAGTGCGGTCCATAGGTATGGAATAAATTCATTTGTAGCTTCATTATGTATTTTATCAAAAATCCCGAAACAGGACAATTTTTATTGTCAATTCGACAGTATGACAATATAACCCCCTTCCTGCACCCCCTCTTAATTATGAGCACCCCCTCAAAAAATTTAAATGAGAATGGGGGGTCGTGTAGCAACTTTTTCGAAAGGGATTTTCCATTATCTGTTCAGCAATACTGAGTTCTTCATATTTGCTGCAACCATAACGGAGGAAATGTGTAATTTGCATTTGAAAATATTGACACTAAATTATGTATCCATTGAAAAAAACCGAAACAGATCGATTGCTATTGTCAATTTTAAAATTTGAATTCAATCCCAATTGAAGAACATTTCCTTCATTCCACATAAAGTAAAAAAAATTTTCAAAACAAATTGTCTTAGCTACCATTGCACCAAATTTTAAAAGCTTCGTATCGCTGAACGAAAAATTGCATCCCTTTCTAACTAGGTCCCACACGACCCCCTTCTCATTTAAAATGTTTGAGAGGATCCTCATAATTCAGAGGAAGTGCAAGAGGGTGGTAATATTTTCATACTGTAAATTGTCAAATTGACGATAGCAATCAACCTGATTCAGGTTCTTTCAATGGACACATAATTCACAGTGTCAATATTTTGAAGTTTCAATAACACATTTTCTCCATTATGGTTGCCCCAAATATGAACAACTCAGTATTGCTGAACAGGTAATGAAAATCCATTTCGAACAAGATGGCATACGACCCCCACTCTTATTTAAAATTTTTGAGGGGGTGCTCATAATTAAGAGAAGGTGCAAGAAAGGCGTAATATTGTCATACTGTACATTGTGAAATTGACAAAAAAAATTGACTTGTTTCAGGATTTTTTGATAAAATACATAATAACGCTAGAAAATAATTCATTCCATACCACTGTATATTTGACGATTTACACGGAAAATTGACAAGATAATTCTATACAAATATCTCCATGACATTATTACTCGAATATTGTACTTACATTGGAATGAGAACATTCTAATGTCAATATGAGTTGTATATCGAATTTGAACTTTTTCGATCAAGTTGATGACATGTCGCTTCTGAGCTGAGCCATCAGTATTCATGAGTTATGCATTATTTATTTTTGTTGTGAAATTTGAAAACACTCAGCATTTCAAATTATATCCGAAGAGTCTATAGAAATATATGATCAGCGTTTATGAAGCACAGAATGCTACAGTTGTTCGTACTATTGTCACTAACGACAGGTTTACAAAGGTTCTGTAAACCAATTCTAGTGGGAATCGTACATGAAACTGTGGTATTTTGTGTTAATAATATTTTTTTTTTCAAATAACAACGATTTCAATTCAATCTTGGAAACTGTGATATGGAAGGGAAAGAGCTATTGCTTCACTTTTTCGAAATGGATAATGAACGAATATTTTCCAAGACAATGTGTCACCATTCAATGTTTAGAAAAGAAGGTAACTGAGATTGCACACCCTTGAAAAATGTCAACCTACTGCAAGATATTCTTCTGTAATATTTTGAAATTCGAATATCTTCAGAATGCAATGATATTTTGAGAAGTGGTGCTGGTGAAAAGGCAGAAAAGGATTTTTCCCTATCAAATTATTATGGGGAAAGGAACATATATTGAGGAGTTCTATGTTAAAAACTTCATGAAGATCAAACACGTGTTCGAAATCATTATGATAGTTGAAATATTGAAGGTTCAGGTTTCGTTTCAGTTGTGAGATTGGAATCGTCAACTTTTTTTCTTTTTCAACAGCAAATAAGCAGGGTGCTTTTTTCTCCTTTTTGCTACTAATTGATTATTGAATATAGGGCGTTTTGTCAATTCCGTCAATTCTGAAAAGTGTCGCATTATATGCCAAATGAAAAAACAATGACATATAAATGAATTTGCATCATCATTGGATATAGGTACATACAAGATTATTATCGATATATATATATATATATATATATATATATATATATATATATATATATATATATATATATATATATATATATATATATACATATATATTTATATATATATCTATTGTGAATATGATTGCAACGAAATTATACCAAGAACTTGCCACACGTATATTCACTCTATTGAAACCAGTGTCTCCGTTGACTCATGGATGGAGTGTATATATACAGACCTCTGATGCAAATGTTATGAGATCAACGCCGAATATCGGCAGTTTTGTCTTCAGGTAACTATCCGGTTCCATCATAGATGGCAGAGGAATGTACTGAGATGAGATGGGACGGGTGACGAGCTTTAAATATCAGTCCCAGTAAATGGGAAGTGATGTAGATTCGGTAGTTCTGAATGTCCAATTTTTTCTGAATAATATATTGTTATACTCATACAAATGTATCGATATAATCTTACATTTTCAAATATTGTACCTATATCATTGAATGTTCATATTTTATCTGAACAATATTCAACATATTGATCGATCCGGTAACATTAAACCAGTTTTACTTGGGATATTGTCCAAATTTGACTAGATTTATAAAAAAATTTACTCAATTCCCTTTCATCATTGTAGATGACTCTCAGTTCAAAAGAATAAAAACTCGTAATTGTACTACTTCAGTGAGTGCAGATATCACTTTTATCCAATTGAAATGAAGAATTTTATTCTGATATTACACACTCAACCAATTGCCTTCGTTGTTTGTGGATGTTTACGAGTTTCGAAACAATCTTCAGTTACGAATTGAGATGTCATTATCAATACCTCGTTTGTACTTCAGAGAGTCGAGAAAGACACAATCAAGAAGTTGCATTGAATAGTTGCGTTGATCCATTGCTCGCACAAGTTTCGACTTCTGAGGGTTGACGTTCGTCAGCTTGTTAACGGAACGAACAATTTTAGAACAACAATTTTTAAGAACAATCACTGCCATACTGAACGTGGTGTAACCATATCACAGAATATCAGAACTACATAGAAGCGAAAGTGAAGTCGGTACCTTCGATGTTGAGGGGGCAAATTTTAGTAACCATGAAATCATATGTTGAGTGAAATCATGCTTCAAACACTGAGAAAAGTAACTATGTTCATCACTAAATTATGAAACTTGCCACACACAGAAGAGTAATTCAAAATAACATCAGTATTTCATGAAGGTATAAACGATTGAATGTTTTGATGAATGATTCGAAGCTATGTGGCTTTCCTTCGCTTCTGTATAGTTCTGATTTCTGTGACCATATATTGAGTGGGATTTGCCATTTAGTCCAATTATTCGAACACCAAACCCACCTTCCGCTCATGAATATCAGGAAATGAATTGATAATCATTTCCAATTTCTTTAGTTTTTACACGAGATGAATGGTCAGAGGAAGAAAAAATGATTCCACCCTGCATTTAATTTTTTCATATATCATCTGTACCTTTCAACTTTTCGGTAACTCTCCCTATGGAAGAAATGAGCCTCGGCGATTTTATATAAAGGTTCATGAAAAATTTAATCTAATTAATTACCTATCATCTTTACACCTACTAATAGAGCAAGAGATAAACAGGTTCCCACCAAATGAGCTTCGACGATTTTATAAGAAGGCTCATGAAAAATCTAATTACCTATTATCATTACAACTACTATTAAAGAAAGAGATTAACAGGTAACCACCATTTTACCTCAACATCTATAGATAATATTGTTCAGCTCTACATTTTGTTTGTACACGATAATGAAGAATCTCTTCAGAAATTGGCCTAATGATTGCTATATGCTAGTAATTAGTATTCTATATCGAAACTGTAAACTATTTTTTTTGCTTTGGATATATCTGATTCAACAATACAAATCCTATGAAGATCATCTATATTCAATATTATATTCAGAAATCAATTTTATATTATTGAGTGATGCCGTTTAAACAAAAGTATTTTCTAATTTCGATTGTGAAATGATTCCAATCTGCAAATATAATAATCAATGATTTTATCATATATCCGTTTTATCTATGCTGGATTTTGTCGTCCACCCTCTTAATTTGGATACACATCAATGGAAATAATCGTATCCTCTTGTCGTTACAACAATCTTCACAATAATTCACCTAATTTAAGTATTAGTATCACTGACATCTCATAAACAATCAGCCTCAAGTGTTCGATGTGGGCTTCACACTTTAATCATTGGAGTGGTTCACATCATTAGTGTAAAGATCTTCGCCCTTTCCGAAGATAATAATACGTTAGCCTTCTTTCAGAATATCAGCCACTTATACGAGGTAAACCGATATGACGCTATTCATTTTTGTATCTATGGAATATGCTTGGATTATTATTCTGTTCACTCTCCAGATATCTTAATTTCATAATTATTATGAAAAGAGTCACTAGAATATGAATGATAGGAGTAGGCTTCTTGAAAAACGAATATATTACTGTTACTTATTGAGTCGAGATTCATTGACCTCGAAGAAGAGCCGAATGCAATATTCTCTTGAATATAATTGCCCTGTTTTGAAAATAATCGTTGTTCTTCTTCCTGATAACAGTCATAGATTCAATATAAGAAGGTTCACTTTGCCAAGTTAATTTTCATTCATTTCTTTCACTTGATACAGGTATTGCAAAAAAACAAAATCAAAAAAACAATTTGTTTCCACTTCGGTCATTTTTGTATTAGTCATTTTTTTTTTCATAAATACCATTTTTTTAATATATTACAGGTCCATGTAGTGATCGATGACGATTAGTTTTTCACCTATTTATTTTGAACTTATTGACAGAATTGTCCATCTTCAACGAAACATAAATACTGATGGCTAGTTCTTAGACCTCACTATCAGCTTATTTTCACTCGATATGATTGGGTCGATCTTATACCAACATCGGAGAACATAATCACCCAGCCAATATTGTTTTATACTAGTGCAAAAGGGCACACTCTCTAGTCTACCACTGAGAGTTACTGCGCCAATAAATATGTTCTCTCTGAATGAGGAAAACTCGAATTAGTTAGCAAGTTGTCGTATAACTCGTATTTGTTGTGCTTTACTGGACATATCTTTGAACAGGGCCCATGAGACCTATTCAATACTTCTTTTACCACATGTGGTCTGCTGTGCTTCATTTGAGGATACTTGCTTTCTATCGTCCTTATAGTTTTATTTTCAGTTTTTTTTCGCACAAGCAGACCCAAATCACACCGGCAAAAAAAAAATCTTTCATGCCTCCTGGGATATATCAATGGCTCAAAACTCACCGTTGTTTTTCTTGCAAGGTTCCTTCGCATTCTCATTCGTTACTGCTCTTATCTACCACGGCAATGCGGATTGTGTTCGTGTATATTTTCTCTTGGTCGTTAGCTTTTGAAGTATCTGATGAATTCACAAACGATATATCTGGGACTCCAAACGTTTTGAATATTCTTTTAGAAATTGAATCAGAATTTGTTTTTTACGATTATCTGAAATAAAATAAGCTATGAAGTGTTATTTCATACAAGTTGAGCATGCTTAACTTTTTCACTATTTATACCTTGTAGCTGCAGCTCCATATTCTCACATACTTGAAAATATACTCTTCCCTATTTTGAAACCGATAACCTTCTCACAGACAACAGTCTGTGTATTGGAAAATTATCAGATGAGTCCAACTTTGATACAAGTAAAAGTCGTAGTCATATCACCTGTACATATTTTTACTTGGTCTGGATATTTGAATCAAAGATTTACTAATCTATAGTGCAAAACTAATCACTGCTCGTGAAGTTGATCGCCATAATGTCTGTATTTTTTATCCAAACTTGAAATTGTATATGGCCACACAACCTCACGAAGTTTCACAATGTGCAGTTTTTTTTTCCTTAAAACCGAAAACCACCTATTTCTGTCTGTCAGTAGTTCGGCCATTTGAAGTATTCCTCATAGTTCCTGAAATACATCACTTAGCAGGGTTAAAAGTAACGAACACCTTGAAACATTTTTTTCGCTTTGGAAATTTCTCCGAAGTCCAGTTGCCTTCTGAATCACACGATAGAAGGCATCAGGGGCAACAGCAGGACAATGGAAAAATCTATTATCAGCCCTTTAATTTCTGAAAGTCATCGTCAACGTGATTAGAATAATTCCTTCTTACCACGATGTAATTATCCATATAAAGCAGCTACTCCATACAGGCAGGGAAGTGTAGCTATTTTGAATTGACTCTCTCTTCCTTTTGGTGAAAGAATCAATCGTCTTTGAATGATACACACCAACCTATCAACAGAAAGTGTATTTTTATTTCATTTTTCATCTTCAGTGGAAGTTGTAATTTCTATTTTTCATTCGGAGAAGAAGAAAGCTATGGAATAGTACATCAGAGTAGACATTTCAGTTCTCTTTTCCATCTCCAAATTCCTTATACCGTCTTTGTCATGACTCAGCGCCTTGAACTCAACTCAACATATCTGTCAATAGCTAAGTAAAAGAGATTTGAACCAATCGCTTCTCCAACTTAAATTCTTGAGCTGATCTTTCCAAGATAAAAAATTTGACATAATTTGTCTTAATTTCGATTCTTTGTATTTATTTTAATGACAGGTTATTGAAACAAATTCAAATAAACCACTACTTCAACTTTATCTTTCGAGCTGATCTTCGATCGAAGATTCAATCTAAAAATTTCACACAAGCATGTAACTTAACGAACGACAAGAATCATACAATATTATCTATATTAAGTTCTATCTAGGCTTTGCTCGTACCTGGAAAAGAAGTGCACAAATGAAAATATGTATGCCCTGAGGATATTTTTTCGTCACTGCAGAAATTGAATTTTTTCCAACTGACTCTCATTTCAAATTCCTTATTTTGAGCCTTCGTTGTTTTGGAGCTCGAAATCAAATTCATAATTCAATAAAATCCGCCTACCGATCCCATTATATTATTTGTTTGTGGGTTATTGGTTGCGAATACGAAAGCAGATATCCACCTGACTAGTCGTCCTTTGTGTATCAGTTAGATTGAATGTTGTGTTTCAATGACGTCTGAAAATGATTCATTCTACTAATTATATTTATGAAGATTTCCTGATTTCTTCATTTGATAAATCCTATTGGTGAGATGTTATCTACCATCGGCATGTCTGAAAGGAATATACACGCTGATGTCAAGGGAATTTAATGCTGTTTTCATCAACAAACATTCTTTCGTGTGTGGAATTCATGTGAGTGTTAAAAAAACAACTGTTTTGTGTGGGGCATCTATTTTTGAGGTCTCAACTCTACATACCAACTTTTCGGTTGTAATTTTTTTATCTACGTGAAATAATATAAACAGTTCGAATATCTGTGTAACCAAATCGAGACAGAAAACAGTATCATATCACAAATATGCTACAGCTGAAGTAGTGAATGCACTATCAAAATGTTAGTAAGTCGCTTCGGAGGTCACTCAAGGCCCTGCCTTCTGCACACAGTCCTAAGAATGGTTAACAGAGGTGAAGGAGAATCTGAAAAAAAAACTCCAAATGCATTTCAAACAGGTAATATTCATTCCATCAAGTGGGAATTGTCAAGCTGTGTGCGCGAATCAATGTACTTGTTTCGACTGGATGCGAAAACTCAACGAATATGGTCTTCGGTGTTCGCAGAAGACTATATCAGGCTTGTACTTAGAGAACATTTATATTGTTCAGATAAATATTTTTCATAAAATCATAGCAGAGCGCTTTTCATTAGTATATCACAGAACTGGATTATTCTGGATATAATATCATGAAATCTGCAATCATGCAATCTACTGAGGTCAAAATTACGTGAAAATTGAATTTTACATTTTTAACTCACTAGACTTCATGATGCAGATTTTATCACACTCACAAATTTAGGAAAATTCCGTTCAGGAATATACTTCTAAATGTTTTGAAAGACTTTTAAATACCTTTGTTCTCCAGAGACATGTATTTCTATGATATTAGTTTTTGTACACCTGACGAGCTATGATGATGACTTTCCTAGTCGTAGTTTAGTTTTAACAATACTTCATTTCAAACAAACGTTCTAAGTGATAACGTATTGGATATGGGATAATCTATTCATCACATATAATATAAAGTTTGGGCACATATTATAATCTGAATTTTATTAAATTCAACCTTGAACTGAGCAACTTCATAAAAAATATATTTCTGAAAAAGTAGTTGGTGTCTGACAATAATGCTAAATGTTATTGTGTCATGCATCGATTTGTGATTAGTCATATTTTCCAATGAAAAATATCATCATATGGAATATAAACGCATTCGGAATTGAGAAAAACAGTATAGAAAGGATAGAAAAACTACAGAGTCCAGTACGATTGTCAGTAACATATATACCGAAAACTGTTGAAGTTTTGTTAGATATGGATTGAAGTATCGGTCAGTACAATTCGAAGCCATTTGAGACTGGTTGAAAATGTAGGTACCTGCTTTCAAAAATGTTGGAAAAGCTGAATATCTAACCCTATTTAGCTATCAGACCGGCCTATCAGAAGATATCACTCACATGCAATGAAATCACGTTACATCGTTTTTCCTGAGTGTGTATATTTTCAAATTCCGTTTTCTATGTGACTATTATCGATATTCCCGTTCATTTCGGTACCAGAAGATGCAGATTTGGAGAGGAAAAATATTATGTAAACAAATAAATTTGGTTAACGTTGGACTTTCATCATTTTTCCTGTGAGCTTTTCATACGGTATAACTGAAAATTTATATGCATCTTCTGGCAGGGGATGAGAGAATATTTGTGGAGATAGAAAAAATTTATTTCTCTCAGGGTTGAAATAATTCATCAAAGTCTTGCCTGAGCGACCCTATTCTGTTGTGGAAAGTTCACCAGTGAAAATGATATCTCAAATGAAAAGGTATGGTAATGTAATTATGAATAGAAAAGAAAGCAATATACGAAATTCCTCCATTCAGTTCAAATCACTTGATAGCATTGAAGTCATGACCAGTAACATTTTTTTGCATCTTCGCGGTTGAGTAACTCACTGCCACCTTGCAAGTGAGTAGACGAAAAAGGCGAGAAGATCTTTATGAAATTAGTCAAAACACCCACCTCAAAAGCAAATCTCTCAAGGTGGATTACACAAATGATTTGTTGACAAATTCTACGCGACAATTGAATTGTTAATACATATGGATTGAACAAATGATAATAAATGCTACTGTGGGGCTTTGAATAACATTTTTGCCATGAAAATAAACGGCCAAGGTTTATTTATGACATATATATTTATTATAGTATTTGAACAGGTTTGTGAGACAATATACATAATGAAATATACCCACGAGCGTCATCCAGACAAATGCAACTCTTTCTTGCATGAGAAGTTGATCACCTCAGTTAAATCAAACGAATCTTATACATATTGGCAGATGAACAAATGTAAATGAGTGTTCTTTTCGATTAGAGATATCGATTGCTTTGCAGACTTCTGAACCCGATGTCCTAGATGTTTGGAGAGCCAAGGAACCTTCTCTTGACCAATGTTTGATACATACTCAAATCATGTTGGTTTTGCATAAGTTTCTGTACAAACTCAACAAGAGTTCTTCTGTGATGGAAAATTAATCTGTTATATTCCTTCGATTTTCTTTCATAAAGATAAATTTCTATTCAGCCAAATGAACCAAAATATCTCATATTATTATTATTGTGATAGGCTAACCAATCAAATGATACAACGAAAGTAAAGTATTCATTTTTGAAAATCAGTCAGTTGTCGACCGATTATTAGCTTGGCCAATGGCTTAGTATGGCAACTCCTTATTTGGCTGGTTCAAAGCACAGCGCAGTGGAAAAAATATCCCCAATTTCTGGGTATGATAAACAAATGCGCATGACATTAAAATTCAATCGGGAACTGGCACATGACATGGTTCATCGCGACCATTGAAGGTCTACTATGATGCTTTTGATTCATAGAACTATGTATCTAACTTGATCTCCTCAATAATATACCACAGCCTTGAGTATTTCATAGTATCTTTGTTTTTTTCCTTCCTACCCCATGTATCGTAGACTTGCAAATATTTGAATCTGCAGAGCACATGTAGTCCGGTTTCGTCATCCCTCTGGCAGAGTAGCAAAAATACTTTTTGAGCCATTAGTCTGGCATAAGCATGCCCACTACTGTCCTCCAAACTTGCGGTTGGTCTTCTTTGGATTTGGGCAGGCGCCATTCATAAACTCTTTTGCTTGCCTCATTCCTAAGAAGTTGTTTCACCAATATTGGTATCGGCTCATATCCGTGGTTTGGTACAATGATTTCTTGTATTTAGTAACCTTTCACGATCTAGATTCTCTAATAGATATTAACTAATAGAAGTTCAAAGCTCGGTGTGACAGACAACCAATATCATTTGTAAGAGATCCTATTTTTCTTTCAATTCAAGCCAAATAATAGAAACTACCATAACGATAATATCATCTTCGTGCAATCCCTTTGATATAAAAAATAATCGATACATTATGCATTTCTCCTCTCAACCTCTTCGATAATCTACTACATTTTTTGTTTCAGGTATATTCACAGCAAAGAGAAGCCCTTCAAGTGTACAGAATGTGGAAAAGGGTTCTGTCAGTCGCGGACTCTGGCAGTGCATAAAATACTCCATATGGAAGAATCTCCGCACAAGTGTCCAGTATGTAGCCGTTCTTTCAATCAGAGATCGAATTTGAAAACGCATCTCCTAACCCATACTGATATCAAGCCCTATAACTGTTCAGCATGTGGGAAAGTTTTCCGCCGCAACTGTGATTTGAGAAGACATAGCCTTACTCATAATTTAGGATCCACCCAGTCCAGTGCGACGATTCATCATCAAAATTTCAGTATAGATGCCATTATGAACAGAACTGCACCTGTGATTAGTAAATGATGAACAATGTGATCAGATGTTTGCAGTGCACGTGAAATGTATTGGAACAATTATTGTGATGCATATTTCTGTTGCGCGATGAATGTTCTGATACATGCTCTGAGTGATAACGAAATTATGGTGGTCAGAATATCAATTCAAAACTTATTTTCTGGTTGAATGATCATAGTGGGCAATCGCATCTCTTTGATGTTCGAGTATAACATGATACAAAAAAATCAACTTGGAAAGCCCCAATTAATTTTGTCCTTTTGTGTTTTGAAATGCATAAAATTGAATTGACCGAGTCTTATGACTTATGTCATTTGGTATACCAAAATTCAATCAACGTTACTCATGTCCCAGATAATAGATTCATTAGAGATGTATGATTTGAGGGAAATATTGAATAAAACCTGTTTGAATTAAACTAGTTTTTTCTCTGTGAAGAGTCCACATATCATTGACTATAGAACTCCGACAGCTCAATAAAAACATTTCCTAAAATCAATATTCAGAAAAATCACTATATTTTAGACCTAATACAAATTTTCATTCAAATATCAAGTCTAGGAAGTTACAAATTGACTTGAAAAACATTGAGACGGTTACTAATTTGAAAGCACAACCTCTCAGTTAGTTTCATCAGTAATTCATTCCCATTTCATCGATCATATTGTTTCTTATGGCAGAATTCTGACCGAAGTTAATATTGTAGTTTGGCTGGTTAATTCGTAAGGGAGTTGATCAGTTGGATTGCTACATTGATAGAAATATGTACAAGAGTTCCAGCATGGAAATCGGAACTGCAAACAGTTCAACATTCTAAACATAGATTAATCTTCGAAAGGATCATTTTTTATATTTCAGCTACCTTGAAAACATTCATTCAACGACATCATTTAAACAATGTAATAATGTTTCTTTGGCTGTCTGGGATCGTATTCATCTCCATTTCTAGCTAATACCAAATCCCTGGGGTAACTAAGTACATCGCTTCATCATTTCGTGACTCGATTAATGAATGGTTCTGCAGAATACACTTTTGCTACGAAATTAAACATGGAACTACATTCAACAGAATTTACAAACTAGCTTGTGAATTTTTCATTGGTACAATAATTCAAATTCATTATGGGTGTTCATCTTCTGAGAAAACGATCTCAATAGGGCAGAAAAAGGACCTCGAAACATTTTTCATTGACAAGTAAGCTTTTTCATGAAGATATTTTGTAGCAGCAGTCAGTTTATGTATATCGCCAATTCGTCGTGATATACATAGCACTGGCTTGTTTCAGAATTCTGCGTTCAATGCAGTTTTTAATGCCGATAGATTTCGGGCTCTCGGAAAACTATGGAATACCCGTTGTCGGGAAAATATATTTTTTGTGCGGTAGTGATTTGAACGTCCAACTTTTCCTATGTCATTCATCTTATTGAATCCTGTCAGAATCTTATTGTGTCTGAAAACTTGTATGTATTAAATTCAAACAAAAAATTTGGAAAGACAATTGACCGAAAAGTCAATTTGGATGCATTGATGTTTCGATCGCCAGTATCTGCAGCTATCTCCAGGTGACAGTAGCCTTTCAATTAAGGAAGAAAATGGCTTCCGCCCTCTCGTTTTACCTCGACTAGCTGAAGAAGAGTCCTGCTTTTGAACTGATATTTCTTTTCCCAAATAGCTTGATATTTCCATGATAGAATGCATTCATGATTATTTGAGGATTGGCAACAACTTCCACAGTAACTATTTCATAATTGGTACACAAGCGATGTGTAATATATTTAGTGGTGAGAATCTGGGAACAATTGCTCATATGATTTGCGTAGTCTGTTCGTGCGTCCATAAAATAAACTGTCAACGCCCCTTGCAGGTATAACATGGATTTCTATTCCCAAACAGTAAATCAAGGACGAGATCTGCACAAGTTAATGCTGGTTCAAAATGAAATCAATCTTTACTAATTTGGAGGAATGAAATGCTGTCATTCAATCAAAAAATTAACAAAAGAGGAAATGATGTAAAACTAGGAGACTGAAATTCGAAATGCAGTTATCTGTACAGAAAAAATTGATTAAAATATTGAAATCTAAACTACCATATCGATGGACTCCACTGAAAATGTTAAAATGACTAATTTGCACGAAGTTTCAGTCCTTTCTGATGAATATAATTGAAACACTCCTAAATATAGTCACTGAAATAATTCTATCAATATGAATTTGTATATATGAGGAAATTCTTACCACTCACAGTTCATAAATGCCCCAGGGTGGATTCAGACAGATCCGAAATCCGATGGTACGACGATCCGACAGCTTTCTGATTGGTCTAAATTGCTCTAAATTTTAAGTTTGATTCAGACCAATCAGAAAGCTGTCGGATCGTCGTACCATCGGATTTCAGATCTGTCTGAATCCAACCTTACTCGTCGAATAGAAAGTTTTCATCGATTTCAAATTCCTCAGGTTGATAGCATTAATATTTTATTTTTTTGATATTATCATCTCCATCAACATAAGTGGTTTTGGAGTTCAATTCAATAAAACGCTAAATTCACTGAATGAGAATGTACCTACCGAATATCAGCAAAACAGCATTACGAAAATGTGCGTCTCGGAAATTCTATATTCATTTATTTTCAATTAAAACAGGTCATCTTTAATCTGATCATGAACTGAATTGTGAAATTCCAAACGATTAGTCACATACCTTGAATGGATTTCTATCATTTTTTTATAGATTTCGTTTAGGCTGCCTTTTCATGTGTTACCTTAAATACCCCAATTTCTTGTCTTCGTTTATTGTCCTCAAGTATCATTTCCGAACGATGTTCCTATAACTGTGGTTTGAAGACGAATTCACTCATTGATGATGATTTTTCAAGGAATCGTCATTACTAGCTGACGACCTATTTGCCATCAGTGAATAGCCCTTGTCATTGTAGTGGAGGAATTCATTATGAGATTTTGTATGAAAAATCATATGGGTAAAGCTGTTGCAGAACAATACCGAATCAAGGAAAATTTGTGAATAAATTGTTTTTGGGATAATACTTGAATTTTCAGAAATATTTATAAGTCTAAGTTTCATGATCATTCAAAAAAGTATACAAAAGAAAAAGGTGTAATATCCAATAACCCATGAAGCCTGATACTTTGTTATCTTATGTAGTGGACTTCAGGAATTGGAATAAATATAAACAGAGTTGAAACTTTCTGTAGATATGAATTACCCTAAAACCAAACTGATATCATTTTAATTTCGTTAAATTTTTTCACAAATTTAGGCACTCGAAAACTGTAGAAATAATTTGATATATTATTTTGGGCTCTGTTCTTCTCAATTTTGAATTCAAAAATATGTCAGAAAACACAGCTATCCCGGGTGATATTGATTCATCATTACAACGGTGCTGATGTAGATTATCACAATGAGTAAGTAACGTTAGTTAATTCTCAGTGGTGTCACTTGACGAAAAAGCATTTTTGTGATTTCAAATCGCCTGAAATTATTTTGCATTGATTTTTTCGAAACAGTTCTGAGCACAGAAAATTATCAAATTTTAATTTTTCGCACGATAAAATTATTTTGAATTCATTGATTCAAAAAGGTTGGTGACAATGTTCAAGAAATTATTCATACATTGAATCAAACTTCTATCTGTTATCTAATGAATTTCAATTAGAATGGATAGACACACGAATTCATCTTCATATCTCTAATGACATATTTCGTTTTTCGACATCATGATGGAAAGAATATATAGTAATAGAATAATAAAAGTAGTGATTCTTTTATTTTGCGACATCATGTTTTTTTGACATCTTGGTTGGAATCAATGAAAAAAAAAATACAGGAAATATTTCATTGAAAAATTTTGAATGATATTGAATCAATTCATTTGTTGGCCGAAAACCATCGTTCGACACGGCTGCTTTCATTTTCAGCAATTCGTTTGAAAAGAGCTGTTTTTGTTCAGATGACAGTCGTATCATCTGCATTCAGGATGAACTCAACAGAACCGGAAGATTTTGGAAGGTCGTTTACGAACCTGAGCAGCAAAAGTCCGATAATAGTCTGATAGCCAGCAAGGTTTTAGAAAAGTATTTTGAGTAAGCTGGTTCTCCAATATCTTTTTTCCACTGCTCCTTCGAACAACCTGGCTGACGGTGAACATTGCGTTTATGACTACGCATCAAACCTATAAAGGAAAATAATTGAATTTCAAACAATTTCAATAGTACTTTTTGTTTTTTCATCAGCTTTTGAACGTTATCAGAGACAGCAATTCACTGATGCCAGACATTTTTCTCATTGACAATTATGTGTCAGATTCTTTTCCGATGCTGAGCCATTAAGGTATCCTTCAGATGCAGTAAGTTGCTCCGGTAACTTCAAGTCATTATATTTGCAGTTGAATCCAATACGTAGACTCAACCAAATGGTACCCCAACTAACAAGAGACGAAAAAGAGAATTTTTCGAGATATAAATTTTCAGTACGCATGCGCAAAACAAGTAGTATTTCTGTTAATGTCAATCTGTACTTCTTGTCTCAAGAATGTATTGCAGAATTGCCGATTCTTGATTGATTTCTGGCATTTACCGTAAATTGATTATAGTACCAGGAATTATCTGATTCAAAATTCTTGAAATAAAAAATTTTCACGTCTAACAGCTTACAGCGCTTAGAGCCGCTGCACAGAATTTGACAGTTTTCCATGGTGAAATGTCGAATTTTGTGAAGCCGCTTTAAGCGCTGTAATCTGTTAGACGCAGCCATTGTATATGTAATAGGTACATGCCAAAATAATGTAGTCAACCTGGTTTTTACGGTAGAGCATTCGCTATTTCAACTGTTTACAAGAAAAATCCGCAGTACTTCCAGATCGGTCGGTGATCACGATATTCCACCTACAAGGATTGGTATCTAGGAAACCAAAAATTGCCTGTCGCACAGAGCCAGTCATAAAAAATTTGCCCAAATCAGCAATGAAATAGCCTCATCGGATATACGATAACGCCGTAGACCGCCTATAATGCAATTTAGCTTCATTATGTTTGGTGTTGGTCAATAATCATCTTATAAATAATAAGCTACTTTATTAATCACAACTAATGCACGACGGAGTATTAGGGTCACTGTAAAATAAAAAAATATCTTCATTGACGTAATTCAATCTGTCATTGGAAGATTGATCTGTCAATGACAGATATTAATTTGTCAATGCTCCATTGACAGATTCCAATCTGACATCGACAGATTTTATATTTGATATTTTGTTTACCAATTAATAATTGTTGCCATTTCAATCAAATTGATAGCACTTCTGATATGATTCCAGGAAAACTGATCAGAACAAAAAATGAATAACTTCAAAAGAATATTTGCGTCTGAATCCATTCACTCGTGTTATAACTAAAAATTACACCTTCAAAATTCAATAGTGAAATTTTGTCAACAATTCAATCCATCAAAAATATATTGAGTATCATAACGAAATCACGAATCAAAGGTTCCGACAAAGCATTCGTCTCTTGTTAGTTGGGGTACTCTTTGGACTCAACACTCCTTTCCATTTTTTCAATTTTCCCTTTTGAGAAGTGTTTTTATTTAATTTTTCAATTACGAAAAAAAAACATTTAATTTTGCAATGTCATTTGTAATTTCGTTTTCAATTTGTCAAATTATGGCATGCAGCTTTATTCAACGGTAAAGGGTTTGAAACACTCAGGTCTCGAATCTAAAATGTAATTCAGTTTTGTTGTTACAACCTGTAGGGAAAGCACTGGTTTCTAGAAATATTTCCTTGTAAATGAAATTTCTTAGACAAATTTGACAAATGATTGCAGTGACGTAACGAGGCAGGAAAATTCTCACTTATTATTTTTTTGGTTAAGTGGGAGGATTCAAAATAGGATCAGATGCAACAGGTCGAAATGCCAGCATTCCATTGGCTCTTTTACGGACATGAAATCGTTTGGGAAAATATCACGGGATATGCAATCGAAAGCTCTAGACGGAACTTAAAAAAACACGTAAGTGGAATCACCATTTTTGAATTTTGAAAGCATTGTTGATATGTTCTGTCAGTTTGAGGACAGCGTAAGTAATTAACATGATAGGTCTGAAACTGAACAGGTGTTAACAGATTATCATTTTCTAGATGGTCTGATATTTGCTTTTTCGAGACCACTCTTCCAGTCTAGTTGCATAACACCTAACCTAACCTAACTTAACCTAACAAATTCACGTTTAGTATAGTTAAGTGGCTGGAGTATGGAAGTGCATTCATCATACTATTCAATCATAGTATAATATTCATTCATTGGTTAATTAGGTGAACTATCATCCAAAACATGTCCAAAACTTTCTGAAACGCTCATCAACACCGTCATATTCCAAGATATAACCATACGCTTCATTATAAATTTCTTTGTCCCGAAAAATACTGATTTCAATATTTTGGAATTTGATAGTGTTATTCGTTTATAATTTCCAGGGCTTTGAATTTCCCCTTGAATTTGCTCCATTTCACAACGATATATTGTATACAATGTTTTGAACATTTTAATTAGTCTGATAGTCTGATAGCAAAAACAAACCTTCCATCACTATGAATACCAGATTTTAAATTTTCATCCAGTCAGGATATGAGAACAATTATAATAGAAAACTATAAATTTGCAATGACCCATCCATCGGAACTCCCGTCTTAAAAAATATGATAGAAATCGGACGATAGGTTTAAGGGTTATTCATGGCATCTTTCTTGAAGAGGTCAGGAGAAGTGGCCTTCCACGGTCTACGAATTCCGAGAGAAAGTTTGACTCTTGCCCTTAGTCGAGACGCTTTCAGATTTCTCTGGGAAACCTTCATAATTTTTTTCCCCAATAATGCCCATGAGTAATTCGAAACAAAATTCTAGTGAATTTTTGGATATCATCAACAAAATGTCTTTTTCATGATTTGCAGATTATAATTCGAATGGAGAAGTCCTATATAATATTCTGTAATAATGTTTCACTCGGAGGCCCTTGTGATCTGAGTAGGGTTAACAACGTAATGTAATGTCGAGATGGCTTTACCTAGGAAATGCGCGAAAATGTTTTTTCTAAGCGGTGTTCATCTCTTCTAGGAGAGACGTCTTTTTGGTGCATCTATACAACAATAGTATATCGATAAGAACGTATGCTCTTCTATCATATCCTTAGGAAAAGTGAGCGTTGAAATTACCTCTCAATATTATTGGTGAGATATTCGTAAGTGGGGATTCTTGAAGCCTCAAATAATTGAATTAAAAATCATCAAAATTACGTTGCCTACGATAGACAAGATATTAGGTTATGATTATTAAAGTGGACTTGTGAGATCTGGAATTCGAGAAAAATCGATAATCTGTCATATGGGCCTGCATCAATTGGGAAATTCTGCAAATTGCAACAGCGCTATATTTGTTGCTCTCTCTGCAATATCGGAGAGAGCTGAGGGCTGAAAGTCTCCTCATCTACAGTTAGAGGGTAGGTTCCAAGTATTTCTACTTCATTGATGAGTTTATGTATGAAGGTGTGTAACGAACGGTAGGGTTTGTAATTGTTGTTTTTTTTTATTGCTCTTGTAGTGAGCCACAATACTCCCTCAATATTTACTTTCTAACACTGTACCTCTATTTCAACCTATCTGTATCAGTTTATATTTACAGAATGGACAACTTTACAATTTACAATCCCACCGCTCTGTTACTAGTGTGGTAATTGCTGAAAGGGTATCATTTTTGTTAAAGGCAGCGGCTGTCACCAGACGTAGATTTCTCCACGTCAAATTTTGGATGTTGAGGCAATTTCCGAAAGGAACATGAATTCGGCCCTTCGCACGAAGAAAGGGTCTTCAGTGAGAAACCTAGGGTTTAATTTCTGCTTCCTCGTATACTCTGAAATCTGAAATTAGGGCGGCTTGTAGGAAATGAAATCCTCTGATAACTTCAATCAATATATCAGCAACAAAATGAAAATAGGAACTTACAAAATAGATTAGAAGAAATATATATAACAAAAGAAATACGTAGTGAAAACAATTTATGACAACAACAAAAAATGACATTTACCGTACTATTTAGTTTAATCAAAATATTGAAAAATGAACTGAGACCGGCAATGATGTTCTTTATGCAAAAGAATAAAGAAAATTCCACAAACAGAAAAATGTGTACTCAGAACACAAAAATCTGATGCACTCATATCTATAAATGCTTCTAAATTTGCCCTACTGGCTGAATGTATATTATAGGCCGCCCTACGGCCCATCCCAATAGCTACTCGATGTCAGAGAGAGTCAAAAAGATTTCTCAACTTGTGATTTGAACAACAGATATAAAATTAAAGATAGCTTTCTCTTCCCAAAAGGGAATAAAATGGTTATTTACGTTAACACACATCTAAATTGACATACCAAGTCTTCTGTCTATCTTGCATGGCTGTTTCCATTCCATTCCTTAGATTTTTTGGTATTCCAAGATATGGAACTTTGCACACGAATCAATTTGACATTTTTAATTTTCCCGAAGTTTTCCGACCGTAATTAGATTCTCGTAATGAAACGCGCCCCTATAATTTTGGTAGGGGACAAACCTGGAAACGCCGCCCCCTCGCGTTCGCGAGTTTGTTTTGTAACCGTGTCTCCAGATCAATTACCTAAGAGCGACCTTTTCTCGTCCACTCTCATTTTTGCATATTTTGCAAAAATCGTAATTCTTTCACACTGGATTAATGTATTCATTCGTCGGACTGATCCCACGCGAAGGCGATGTTTTGTCTATCAAGAGGTTTACACATTGACATCTCATATCTCGTCTAGACTGAAACAAAGACTTCTTTCATTGGGTGTTTCGTGAGAGGAATTCTCATATGAATTTTGATACATTGTATATGAAGCTTTCATATACAGGGTGCGAATACTTATATTGAGTTTATTTCAGTGAAATAACAAAAAATTCCATAAGAGTGTAGCATACATGCTGGTGCAACAATATTTTCAATACATGTATATATATGCTTTATGGGGCGAATAGCGCTGAATTCAATAGAAGTCATAGGATTTGTAAGATATCTCTAGAAAAACTCAAGGGATTTTTCTACCAGGAATATCGAATATTTTTTGAAAAAAGTCGATTTTTTTCGTATCAAGTTTCTTGGTAAACAAATTGAGAGAAAAGTGATTTCTGTTTTGTTTTAGATGAACTCTTTCTTCTGGTTAATGAATCAGCTGTTATTTCTGCGAGTACATTCTTGAAATGCGGTCCATTAGGAATGAAAAATCTGCCATTTACAAAAATACATCATCATTTCTGTATCATCAATCGTCGACTTTAGATTTTAACTGCGGGCTGTTCTAGTCTGTCGAATGTTCGTTTGTATTTGGTGACTTTCATAGTCAATTAGTTTGATAAATCGATAACTGTGATCATTACGCCTTTGTGAAGGTGCTGACCGTATAAAATGAACTAGTAGAAATGTCCAGACTATTCCTTTCGGGTTTTCCGCAGATGAAGCAAAGGTAAAAGATAGAATGAAGTATATGGACCTGCTTCACAGGTGCTTAGCGAAGCATTTCCGAAGAGTTTTTCTGTAGAGACGAATATTTCGAAAATTGTATCGAGTAGAGGGCGACGATTACTTGAATGAAAATTGTCGTATTCAGAAGAGTAACCAAATCATTCAATTTTAGAGTAGGTACAGAATAAATTGCATGCTAGCATCATAAGTGAAATTAAGTCTTATTTTCAAACACTTGTGCCACTTGTGAACGAGAGATGCTGTTCAATTGTTATATTTTATGAAATATATGTCAGTTTTGATATTGAATGCAGAGTGCAACAACCCACATACATACATAAAACAACATTTATCAACTATATACGTTGAAGTCCTTGTGTTGGTGTAAAAAAAGTTATTGAATTTCACAATAAAAAAGAACTAGTCTTTTCTTCTTCCGAATTATATCCTTCTGGAGTATGTGAAACTCATTTTGATTTTATTCATTCTATGAACGTTTGATTGACCATTTGACAATTTTATGAAGCAGAAAACACAAAAATCTCTGAACTCATCTCAAAAACAAATCATACCTCTACCGTAAAAATAAAAATATTCCAAAAATTATTAGATCAGACGGTAAAGTGATAGTATGGATTCCAAATAGGAAAAAATCAAAACTTTCTATTAAAAATCACCCTAACACCACACTGATATCATTCGCACTCGAAACGCATTTTAATAATAACATTAGTATCTTTAGGAGAAGAAAACTGATCAAAGTTCTTCTCCTGAAGACGTCTCTGTATTTTTCAGAGAATATCATGTGATTCCTAGACCCGGGTAATCAATAATACCAGTCCTAAGAACAACTTTATGAATTATCAATCAAATTGAACTCAAAATTCTCTGCTATTCAAATTCTGTTCTTTTTCGATTGATGGAGAAATTCATAACGTGAATATATCAACAAGTTGAATGGGGGAATAACAGCAGTTTTATCGCAGTCGACCAGACGATTGTAGTTTTTCTTCAGACGTAAAAGTAAAAACGAATTCATCTATCTTCTCCACGACTTCATTCAATTGGACAAATTGATAAGAAACTAAAATAAATACAGAATTGTCAATAATTCGAAGTCGTGACTTATTCTTTCAACTAAAATATGAGAATTGTTCAAGTTATGATATCATTATCTGACAGATAATTTGTGTGAATTCAATGCATCTATTGATAACTGAATCAATAAGAAAAACCATTAGTCAGCTCATTATATTCAACTCATTTCAATCAGAATGGGTATTTGTTTTAATAGAACAATATATCAGTGGATAATTTAATATGCAAGTTTGAGATGAAAGAAATTGATGAAAGATGACACTAAACACTTTTTTTCATAGATATTTTCCAGAAGAAAAAAGTGGAATATTATTATCGAAGGAGAATTTTATAGGCAATTAATTCTTGATGCTCTTATCGAGACTGAATGGACAGCAGCTCTTTTTGAGTAGATTAGACTTGTGTTTTCAGAGTGTGATGACACAAAAACCAAAATTAAAGTACGAAGAAAGAAATGATTGAGCATTATAAGCTACTTTCGAAATTTTTATGTGTGATATGAATGAATTTATGATGGGGATAGAATGAATTGTACCATATTATTTGTAACACCCTGTATGAGTATAGTGCCACTCTGATGATCCTTTTCAGAATATATACTGTATAATGTTTACTTTGATAATTTGAAGCTCACAGGATGCCAATTTCTAGCTGTCAGGTCCAGTTTAACAAATGAATATCAAGCATGACTATTGTTTTTGTGGAAAAATACATTAATATTTAGTAATCGTTATTGATGGATGTAGGTAGCGAACTGAGGGATCCCCTGTAGACCTTATTACCCTCCTAGCGGGTGGTTTGCCGTGAAACTTACACTCAGGTGCTTTTCTCATTAGAGGTCGCACACTGGTGATTTATTCTTCAGGCAGCTATAATGCGCACTTTGGAGGTTAAGAGTTATGAAGTGTACTCCTGCTGCATATGCCTTTGCAGATGATCTTTTTAACAGAATTAAACCACGGCAGCATAACCTGCTGCGAGCTATGGGTGGTTGGTGAGGCAAGACGATAAGGCTCTAAAGAGTTCAACACTTTTTTATACAAGCCGACACCCAGTCTGTTGTCAAACTAGATTTCTTTTTTTCATTCCAGGTAAATTTTCGATGAATTCCATGAATACATAATTGGACTGATGAATCGTAAATAAAAATAGTGATAAGTACTCCTTTTGTAGATGGGTGCTGCAGGGAATTGATGAAAAAGTTTGTTTTCAACCAACGCACACTGAGTCATTGAAGGAAAGTAGCTGAATGAAATTTGAACGGCTAGTTTATGCAAATTTGATTCCACTTTCACCTCCGTTATCAATTGAACATTAATGATGCTATTCGAAACCGATGGTTTATTCAGGGTTGACCGCTGTTCAAGATCTCTCATGTAAAAAAAAATTGAATCTTCTTTTTCCCAGGGTTGATCCATAATAGTGAGGCAATTTAATGACTCCACCGCTACATCATCGATTACTTTATGTGATAATAATTTTTTGTTTCACATTGAATACATATGGGATTGCGTGGTGTATTGCTCGAGCCATTGACAATTGATTGATTTCCACTCTCATTTGTCGAGGCCAGGTAGTTATTTTTGATAGAACATATCTCATCTTATTAGAAAAAAATACTTATTGATATTTCGTGGATTTGTGGTTTCCATATTGCCACTGCAACAATTATGCTGGCAAACTCCGTTCGATGAAATTTTGTATCCTTTCCACTTTGCAGGTTTTTTCCTGATATTTCGGTTCGTCTACAACTGAAGTAGCATTATCGAAGACGATGTAGCACTAATAGTCTATGTGATCTCACTTACTGCAATGTACACATTAAAGTGGAATATTGTTGGCTTTTAAGAATTATCCTATAAAATAACCCTAGTAATTGAATAATCATATTCGAAATAGTATTTTTTTGTCTGTCACATATATTTACGATGATGATGGCATAATGTTCTACCAAAATTTTGAGATGATATTCCACAAGAATATCGTGTAGCATATTTCAAATAGTAAGTTATTCTGGTACGATACTTGAACATTTCAACTTTTTTCCACGGAAATATGACGGAAATCATTCCTATGTTCGGTAATCCAACCCTAGGATAGCTGTTTTGAGCAAGATATTTTTGATGGCTCATTCGATTGAATTTACTTCAAATGATATATTTCGACAAAATGCCAAAACTTTCCTGCGGGTTTTTCACATTTTCATTATTATTCATTCATCGATATTATGTGGTTTTTCAGAATAGGTTCTGGTTTTGAAAACAGTTCTAATTATATGAATATAAGTGAACATCAAATATAAACAATCCGAAGAATAATACAAAAATCAGGTGATTGGCATAACGAGAAAGTAAGCCTTCTTACACAACATGCGAAGACAATTCGAGAAATGATGATGACAAGATAAAATTATCTTAAGCAGTGAGAAGATTTGGAAAATCTATTATGAGAAGTGGAAGTTATTATCTAATACTCGTATCTGTAATATTAGTCAAAAACTTTCTCTTATGTGATTATTTGTCGCCCTATTGGAATACTATTGACTTAATATGGCATTGTTCTTATCTTCATTGCTGTGAATAATCAGTCAACGAAAATTTTTATTCAATCCAATAGTATAATCGTGAACGAATGAGATTAATAAAATTCAGATTGTTATACTGTATATTTTTATATTTTTTCAAAACGAAATTTTAAATATAATTGATTTGGTGATTTAGGATAGCTTGTTGAAGTGTACAACGATATAGAAGGCTTATACCCCTTCTCATAAATGATTGCTCTAGCTCTATTCATCATTCTGTTGATGAACAATTCCATCGACTGCAAATATATACCATATTGGAACTGAATAGCTAATATGTGAAAAATATTGCGTATTGTTGTGAACCAATTTTCGAACGGATGTAATCAGAAAGCCATTATTTCATGAATTTGTTTTTTTTTTTTCAATTCGATGTTGATCAGCAAATAATCACAAAGAACCAACACTTTATCAATACGACTCATACAGGGTATAGCGCGATGGCGTCAGTTACTCGTATATAGAAAATAAGAGAAATCATATTCCGAAAATTTACAGTCACACATTTTTTCGAATGCTCTGGAAAAAGATACTGACGTTATGTTTCCACAGTTTTGAATATCTGGTATAATTTTATTATAGCTTTATGTGGAACGAATACTCTATAATGAAAAATGGATCTTTCACGAAAAATTCATTTGTTTATCAGGCTCTCCAAGACTAATATAATATGAAATGAACGTGTCATAAAAAAACTACGAATGAATCATCCCGATTTTCATTCTACAAACTTGAATTGTTCGAATAATATAGGTATTAGGAATCGGTAACTCATTCGAATATGACATATATTTTAGCACATTATTGAATTTCTAAAATAATTTCAACTCACTCTCATGGAATATATCCTATACCAATAATTTCATTCATGAAATGGTGAATTGATGGGTATTATAAAGGAATCGACTTTCTTGTCTTATTGAAGAAATTATTGGAAATTTTGAAAAAGGTTCATTTTTGGCCTAGTTTCACCTCAACTCAATAGTGCCAGTATCTGACGTTTGAATGCTAAAATCAAATTAAAAAGACAATTGTTACTGGACCAAATTTTTTTTTCTATTTTAACGAATATCGGTTATAACAGTTATCTTGACTTTCATGTGACAATGTGCTCAGGTTTCTATTTAACAGTATTCAATCCATAATCTTGGGTTTACTAATGGCTATTTATTTAAGAAATTTCTATATGATGATTCAGACTCCCAGGTCAATATTTAGCCGCACTTCCTGTTTCATCGGTTCGGTCATAAACCACTGACATTCAACCGCCAAAGTTTGATTCTGAAAAGGTTCTTGCAGTCTTGTGGCAATGTTGATTGTTTGATAAGTCTATCACGGAATTCTTAGGCCTAATAAAAATATATGAAATAGTTCTCAAACCTTTTTTTCCTCAAATATATATTGAAGGGCTTGCATGCAAACGTAAATCAACGAAAAGAAAAACCTAGACAGATTTTGATTAAAATTAATGAAAATTCAATTGACGCTGAAAACACTCGAGTTTCGTGGTTGAGTGACAGCGAAAAAGCAAAAGAATCATGGTCGAGGTACCTTCGCATGGACAATTCGAATATAGTAAATAACTTCGTCGGCCAATTGAAATCAACGTTAAAATGCACTTATTGCGGGTACTGTTCCGTAACCTTCGACCCGTTTTGGGACCTGTCACTATCTATCCCACAGAGAACCGATCAACTCAGATTATCTCACTGCTTGGATTATTTTACCAGAGAAGAGACGTTGGATGGAGATGAGCAGCCGACGTGTTCCAAGTGTAAGGAAAGGCGGAAGTGCACGAAGTCATTGGCTTCGTTCAGCGGTGCACAACCGTTGAGAATAATCACTAAACGTGTTGAGCCGCTGCTCAACGGTTGAGAGTGATCAATGGTGCAGCGGTCCGTTCAGCCGAACAAGTTGGCATATCACTCAACTGTTGAGCACGGCTAAACGAACCCATTGTCGATATACAAGTTCCCCCGGGTGTTGGTGATCCATCTCAAACGTTTCTCTCCAACGGAATGGTTCAATGAAAAATTGAATATCATTATCGATTTCCCGTTGAAAAGTCTGGACATGAGCAACTGCGCGGCAGCCAATGTCGTCCCTTGCCTCTACAACCACAACGCGATTTCCAACCATAGCAGCACTAGGTACAGCGGCCACTACACGGCTTACTGCCGACATCCTTACTCGGGAACGTGGTACGAATACAATGATTCCCATGTGTCACCGATTACCTCAAAATCTCTCGTGAGTGGCGAGGCGTACGTTCTGTTTTATGAACAGGAAGGTACTAATGAACTGGATGAAACAAAATTTTCTATTTGAGATTGTTTTATTTTTTTTATTTTCTTTAAATTTTTTATTCATTCCTTTTTAATTTGTTATAAATTAAGTTTTTTATATTCTATTCCTCAAATTGTAGAATAATACCAAGTAATAACACCTACCAGAAATAATTGTGCGAACTCATTTTCATTATGGATATGATAAAATATATTATGGTGGTCGCTCACAAGTTTTCCACCAATATGAAGCATGGAGAACTATGAAATATTCGGGAGATATTGCCAGTATGTATAATTTTTCTGACATCTCAATTTTGATGAAATAAAATTTAACGTACAATCAATTCTCAACAACTCCCATATACTTGCGATAATATTTTGAACCATCTTTCTAGTCGAAGCATATTTGATCTCGTTCAAATGTGGTTCAGATCTTTGATGTTTGACATGATTGCATTAACGAATCGAATGCGCTGTTTCGAATTTCAATCCACTATATCAGTGACATTCGTCAGGACTTGCGGACACAAAATGATTCGCACTGTCAAATGCTTGCGGAGTAAATGACTGAATCTGGTATATGGTGTTTAACTTCAAAGTTAGAACACCATTTACTGTATCTATGTCACTGTGGAAGACTAATTTTCATGTTTGACTCGAAAGTAATTTATACTAGAAAATTCATATGCCATAAATAAGACATGTTGTATGGTGATTTTTCTTCGAGTTTTCGATAAGACAACGTGATTTCTATTCAGTGAATTCTCTGTACAGTAATTCAACTAGATTCAAAAATGGTTTACCAACGAACTCATCATTTATCCACGCGATAATTTCAAAGTTATCAGTTTAATCTCTTTTCAGAACTCTTACCCGTGGCAACAATTATTGCAAATTTGTTCGAATATACCAATAATCAGAATGAGTAATTTTCAAAACAGGACTGCGCCCCTATTTACTGAATTCGATGGAACGTCGCTGTTAAAAACAGTGAACATGGAAAAGTAAGGTTCAATTCAACAACTTCTTCGGAGATATTCGATATCATTCATAAAGAAAGCAATAAAAGTTCGTTATTTATGTTATTGGCCAATATAAAGATGGAATATAACGATACAATCAGAGTTAATACTAGTATAACACCAGGGTGGTGTTTCCAGTATCCATGACTAATGTATAATGCGATTCTGTATAAATATTGCTTGGTATAAAATCAAATCATGTATAGAGATGTCCGTAAGTTTGCATGTTAACTGGCAATAGCACGTGTAAAATACCGACTATATGACAAATGTAGTGGTCATTTCTTTGGGATATCGTGTTCAAACACGTGCAATAAATGCTTTCTTATGATTTTATTTTGATAACATGGCTTCAAGGATTCCTTTATGAGTATGCCCGAAGAGGATTTATATTGCTATAAAGAAATGAAATTATAAATATTGTGCCATATTCCGTTTTCGTTTCGAAAGTCGAACGTGTGAAATGAATATATAAATCGCTGACATATTATGCAGTTTCCCTTTTGAATTCCTTTCACTTGATAGATGAAATGGATCAGAAAACCAAAGTGAAAGAAAATTGTCACTGATTTCTGATTTTCTCGTTCTTCTTTCCTTCTGGCCTCGTCCGCTTGATCTTCAGACAATTCAATACACATATTACTAAACGTTGATTTGGCTTGGGACGTAGAGAAAAATACACAGGCCTCTTTTCTTCAGTCATTCAGCCCACAGATTTCTGTGCGGTATTTAACTTATTCACGTCTGACACTGATGAACACGAAAACGGAATGAGTTTCAGGATATTGTGGCTCGGAGAAGCTGATTGATTTCCAACAGAAATATTTCGTGCAGATGGGGAGTTTTCACAGAAACTACAAGTAATTATGTCAAGGACAAGCGAGAGAAAAATGGAAAAGTGGATAATTCCACAGTGAAGTCTTGTAAGAAGTCGCATAAACAGAAATCTAAGTGAGTCAGATCAAATGCTTTTGTGTATAATGAATCCAGATAAAATCCCTCAAACTGCGGTCACAAGATTTTATCGAATTTTTTCACTATAGCCATTTCCTGAGCAAAATTTCAATAATCATAGATGTGCACACGTTTTAACAGATTCAACTTGGTTCAATCGGTATATAACTCCCTAATATCACCATTACTTTGGAGAACAATTGAAGGAGAAGGAAAAGTAACGGTTTACCGGTAATTATCGGTGATCCATGATGACTCTTTCCTCAAATTTCTATCAATTTTAATTTGAAATATCAACAAAAAGTTCCTCTACACCATTTTAGAATTCTCACTATTGGATTGAACTTGATTTATTTATATATTTATATCCCATTAAAGTAACGTTTACCATGCCGGTAATCTTCAGAAGAATTCAATATACCATCACGAAAATTTGAATTCAAATTATTATTTTCTTGAATATTGATCACAACTTGAAGTCCTGTAGCATAATATTCAGAATATTAACTAATTCAAAAATGGATATTGATAGTTATTATTTTTCCAACGAAATTAATTGTACACCTTCCAATATCAGAGAATCGGCAAATAATGCTAACATAAAATTGCTACCTACCTGTTTATAGTGTCAAATTTATTTTTCAACAAATTTCAAAATGAGTATTCGAAGGAAAAATTCCTTCAAACTGGTGCAAAGAATGCGTTTTCGAAACTCTCCAGGTTTGTAACCGAAAATTTGCATTCTTTTTACTAGTTAAAGAAATAATTATTTTCGAATTGTTCTCGCTCCGAAAACTGATGTGGAAAGTCGTTTGTAATTTGTTCAATTCTACTTTGGATTTCATCAAATTCTTTTATCGATAATTCCAACAGATTCACCCAACTTTGAAGACCCAACAATTGTGAAATTAAATTAAAGCACGTTTGCCTATGAGTTGTCACTCATTTTCGCAAAACATCACACACTGAAGACAAGTGTTTACAATGGTTAATAAAAAAGATATCGGAAAGAGGAATTGAAAGATTGGAAAGAACCGCCTTCTATCGGTGATGATAATTTGAATTATCACTCAGTATTGATTCACAGAAAAAGTCTCGTTTCGAACCACTATAGCTGTGATCGGAGGACAAACTTCACTTATAATCAAGGGTTTCATCTGGATCAGATCTTGTAATCGATTTTCATCGAAATAGTTCAGAAGAAAACTACACCTGTAGACCCTCGTCAGGATGAATAACCACAGACCGTTGATTCCAAGCTGAATCAAAATGAGACAGATCACTTAATCAACAGTATCTGAGGATTTTCTTAAATGTTGTTGACAATCTTCCTTGCTGGGCGATATTGGTTCGGACTTCCATTATTTATATCATTAACTCTATCGAAACCTGTTGCTAGGAAAAATCAAAAAGGTTTGAAAAAAACTTGAGAAATTACAAATCGAAAAATGAGAAAATCAAATCCAAAAAAGTTGAAATTAATTTTTGGTTTAAAAATAAAATTAAAGGTATGATTGAACAAAGTAAATGAAAGGCTAGACCTACGGCTCACTTGATGATGACATCCAGGGAAATTCACATTCTTGAAATTTCTTTACAGATGGCGTCAAGCGGCAACTCTAGACACATGACATAATGAAGTCTGACGAAATTTCTATTAGGGAATTCTCTAGAAAAAATCGTGCAGAGTGAGTGTGTAACTTTCTTTTTTCAACGCTTCACATAATGAAGGATAAAGATACAGGAGTTGTCAAAGTTGCACGAGTTCTTACCTAAGCATTCGCTATATTTTTGATGTTTCTGTTTAGACGTAAACACAGATATGCATCCTGATACATATATTACAGATAGATGCATTCGCTTCATATTCTTTATATATGTTAGGAGAAATTGATATCAACATTCATAGAAATTTTTACTATTCGGTGCTGAAAGTTTTCAGATGATTTGATGAGATTCTTCGTTATATCGGTATCGACGTGAGAAGTAGTGCGGAGTTGGACTACATGGAAAAAATAATACGTTAATATTGTGAATTTGTAGTGTTCAATTCGAAATGAATTGGACCCGCCAGTCCAGATCAACCTCAGTAATTTAAATTCATTTTGAAGAGTGCTGTAGTGCAAGCTATCATGGCGATGTACAAGAAGACCATTTGAAAACACTCTCCCGACAGAACTTTCATTCTATGTTTTTGAATTGGGAAATTCTGAAAAGCAATCAACAAGTAACACAAATATAATTTGTAATGTGTATTGAATGTTTTGTAGTAACCATCGAAACTTGATATAGATGATTTATTATTTCGTCGACAAATAATATATCAGCGTTTGATATCCATTATGAAACAATTTAAAACAACACTCAAGCAACGGCAGATAAACGACAAATAACTAAGAAAACTACGGTAGAGAACTCAACTGGAAAGGACAAATAGCTGGTTGAAAGGAACAGTAAAATTATGGAGAACTTCGAGCAAAATTCGAATATACTGGAATGCAAATGTCAAAAGATGACAGAATTCGATTCTTGCACCATATACTGGAAATCGTAGTAAATTCCGTCGATATGATTGATCGTGTCTAGAGTTTCAGACGAAACAATATCGAATCGGAGATCGCACCAGGTTGTGACAAAAACACTAAGATATCGAATGTGATACAGTAGGGAAATTTTTATTTTTTTTCCTTGGCAAGAGGTTTCAATAGAGTTAATATTATAGACAATAGAAGTATGAACCAATACCACTCAATATACCGTGTGTCACAGACTCATGGTACACCCCCGTTTTCTCCCTTGTTTTTCTAGCTATATTTTTGAAATTCGGAACATTGAATATGCTCACTGAACAGCATTTCTCGACATATCTGAAAGAAAAAAACAACTTCCAATTTTTCCGGAAATGACATCAACTTTCGATTCTTGAATGGGACACCCTGTATATTGTTACATGATCGGCTAGGGATGATCATGAGCAATCCAACGATACCAGGTTTGATGATGTTATCTCCAATGACTGCGGAGATATCGCCATTTATATTATCCATAAGCTCAACGAGTAGGAGAGAGAAACTTTTTCTGGCGGGTCAATCCAATTCTCTCTCCCACTCATTGAGCTTATGAATAAAATAAATGGCGATATCTCCGCAGTCATTGGAGATAACATCATCAAACCTGGTATCGTTGGATTCCTCATGATCATCCCTAGCCGATCATGTAACAATATACAGGGTGTCCCATTCAAGAATCGAAAGTTGATGTCATTTCCGGAAAAATTGGAAGTTGTTTTTTTCTTTCAGATATGTCGAGAAATGCTGTTCAGTGAGCATATTCAATGTTCCGAATTTCAAAAATATAGCTAGAAAAACAAAGGAGAAAACGGGGGTGTACCATGAGTCTGTGACACACGGTATATGGATATAAATACCAAAAGCATAGTATTCACATTCGCTATACCAATGCACATGAAAATAAATACTGCCCTGGCAAATATCAAGAAAATGTGGAATTAAATTGCACATATCAGCAAGAATTTTAGGGAAAATATTTAATTATTTCTTCGGTGATGCTCAAATACTCCAGATTAATAGGCATCCTTCAACGTTCTTATCACCTGTATACCAGTTTTGGGTTCGGTGATGGGTCAGTGACGAAGAATATAGTTATCAATGGTTTTATGGTCGTATATTCTCGACTGAATAGAAATCAGTTCCGTCACTTAAGCAAACAATAAGGTGCAGTGGCGAACGTACATGCAATTCAGCGATCGATGTCACCAATTTTGATTATTTCTATAGTCGACTATAATTCCTTCCTACCTATCTGCAATTGGCAATTGGAAAATACCATTCATTTCATGTTAATGGATCGAAACGTAGGATCACAAAGCTCCAGTTGAAGTTATTTTGAACATTTATCAATCCTAATATTTTCTGGGACTCGAGGAAAGGTTTCTCATTATGAACCATTGTAATGCCACTATAACTCTCGATGTATCAAAATTCTGAAGACAGTGTTTATGGATTCAATTCGAACCTAACTCTACTGAAAAGCAGACGACGGGACATTATGGTCCCCTGAGGCGCAGTGACAGGCCCCCCATCGTCTATCCAACCGTAACACCATTTTTTAATATTGTCTTCGCCATCACCATTGCCGTTCCTCATGAATTTCAATGAAATTCGTTTCTTCTATCTAATATAACTATTTAATATCCGTCGGAGCTACTTTATCCCGAATATTTTAATATGTTCAGTAGGTATATTAAGATTCGATGAAGGCGTTTTTATTATTCCATAAAATTTTATTCATGCTTGATGAGCTTCCCATAATTTCACATAGTAGAGTAGTAAATACTTCGTCTCTTGAAATAGTTTCATCATCTGCAACAATACACACCTTTTTGGACTGATGATTGAAGTAACCCGAGTAATAATGTCCATTGATTCAGAACAGAATCTATGCAATGGGTAACAGAATTCATCATACCTAGACGACTTTACAAAAATCGGTTACCACAAACGAAAAATCCAGAGTTTGGACCTGATGAATAAAACGGGGGCCAATTGTACATTTCAATGTTTGTTAGTCATTTCTCACGCAGTAATATTTTTTTTCAAATACGGACCTGTACTCCTCAGCGTTTCACTCTTACAAAAAATCGCATCAACTACCCATCGTAAATATCTCTAAAAGTAGGGAATTCCGAAGACATCCATTAACTTTAGCCATTTTTCCAAAGTTTGTAGGGAAGGCAGCCATGAAAGCTCCTCCTCCTTCAAACTTTTGAACAGGACAAGATATCAAGGTCAGACAAAGTGTACGTTAAATGGAAATATTTTCAGTACATCGATGATGAAGAGAATGGAATTTGGAATTGGACTCCATTCAATATGTGGTGAAATGTGGTGAAATGTGTTAATTTAGGTAATATTAATGCCAAATGAATATTGTAAAATATTGCAATTCCTTCTCTTGTTCTCCAATAGTGATCTCATTAATTTAATTTTGAGAAAGTGCTCTTTTTTCTATCAGTTGAGCTTATTATTTTTATCATACATCCAGTATGAAGTGAGGTTCATGGACCATACCCCATTCAAAAAAATTAAAGTTTTTATTCTTCGTTTGCTTGAATGCGGTTGAAAATGTTTCTTGCTGTTCGGACTTCCATTGTATATATTATTAACACTATTGAAACCTATTGATAAGAACGAAAGGATAAAAATACAAATCAAGTAAGGAAATCAAATCCAAACAAGAGGTTGAAATGGATTGTTTGCTTAAAATCCATTAACCGCCAAAGGTGCGTAAACGCAACTTTCATTTTTGTTTTTGTGATTTGGATCAATATTATTAATATTTATTCTAATGGATATTTATAAGAATGATCCAGAAGTAAAAATATTTTTATTCAATCCAAAACATGATTGTTTCAATCTCTCAAATTCGCTTGAAAATGTTATAAATTGACCGTTATTGTTATTCTCCAATAAAATATTTTTTTTTCGGTACTGAATATAGAATCATAAAATCATTTCGTTCCGAACAGTAATGAAATATTTGCTCAATGATAACGTGTGTTTTCATTTACGTAAATATTTTCGGATGTCGTTTATTTTTTCATTTACTGGTGATGGTTGCGTATACGCACCTTTGGCCGATAATGGTGAAAATTTTCATTCACTAGTATGGGAGTCTCGACAAGCTTGGGAATATCAGGATACGTTGCGATGGTCAGTTGATTATTCGCCTTGTTCGAGTTTTTCAGTGCATATCAGTATCGGCAGGAAAGATTTCTCGTATTTTTTGATAACATTGTCAAAATGAGGTAAGAATCATAACTCGAGTGTAGATTTTGGTATTGGCAGAACGTGTTGAGGCGGATGTTGCCGTAACTTCTGGATTACAGTTGAATGAAGATAGTTATGATTCAGAAGACGATATTCCTCTGAGTGAAATAGCCAGAAGTCTACTAAAATGTAGTGCAAATGATTCAAGCAAAACTGATGAGACCTCGAATGGGGCCGAATCTAACCCATTATACGGAAGACCATCTAAATCAGCTCTACCAGATGATATAAGATTTGATAATGTTGGACATGTGATAATCCGAGATACCAACAGTGTGAGAAGAAAATGTCGATTTTGTAAAAGTAATGTTCTTACAAAAAATCGGGACATCGAATATGAAATATCAGTCAAAAAAAATTAAATAAAGAAATGAATGAAATATTATGAAAAAATGTTGAAACCAAGTTTCAAGTTGAGTGTACTCACCCAAGTAGTGCTGGAACACTTGTGCTATATTCATTGGATGTGTTTCTATTGAAAAAGATATTTTTTTTTGGCGAATTTATATTCTTCTCAGTATTTTTATGCTATACAATCAGAAATATTACCATGATGATATTGTCTACCATGGCGCTTCATCATTTGGATATCCAACAGCAATCAGACGAATTCAAGTGCATAATTCTCAAGCAAATTATAAAAAACTTCATATAGATCTGAGTGACAACAATATACAAAAATGGTGTGTTCCATTTGCTTCTATTTATTTTACGAGTTGCCCTGCTTCATAAATAATGTCAGATGAACCAAGTAATTATGTTTTTATATATTACTGAAATCTTATACTATTCCATCCATTTATGATGTAGCTTTCAAAACGTAAGGAATATTAAGTGGTTCCTATTCGAAATTCTTCATTAATGAAATGAACTTTCAGAAGAAGTAGCAGAGAAGTAATTGGGGGATTTTTGTTCGATAAAATTTTTCAGTTGGAATTCAAAATTTGCCTTTGAGAAATGTGGAGGTATGATTATTGGTCAGTCATTCTCACGTCAGCAAAGGTCAAACTTGCAATCATTCATGTCGTTCTTCGGTCGTTTTAAGTGGGCTAAAATGATGAGTGAAATAGTTTTGTGGTCCACTATGTAATTAACCAGTGGCATGGGAACGCCTCTTGCATGAATAAAAAATCCAAACTCATTTCGGAGATAATGGAACCTTTATTTCTCATTAGGTCGAAGTCATCAGCAAATTTCAATGATTGATTGAGATATTAATCTTCATTGTGAACACCAACATAGATTGTTCACCAATTAGGTGACTGTTTGCCTGGAGTTTGATTGATCAAACATAAATTTTTTAGGAATCATGGAATGATTTTCACAGATTGATTAACGCTAAGATTGGAGTTTCGGTGAGACTCGTTAATTTAGTCCGTTTCGCCTAATTTCAATAATAATTGATATCAGCAGAACTGAATCCTCTTAACATGAAGCTGAATTCGAAAAGAATTCATCTATTAACCAATGAAGAGGAATTTTTGAAATGAAAAAAAAAATGGTTGAGGTGAAAAACAGCTTCTGCAAACACTCTGGCATTTGTGAAATCGATAATATTGATTCATTATTTTTATTTCCAGTCATGAAGTGAACCTTCGATGTTTTTCGAATTCCTCATGGTTTCAAAACAGTCTCAGTGCGATGTCACTAAGGCAGGATAAACGCGAAATTCCATGTTCTACGAAAGTTCTCTCACATGATTTCGAGAAATGCAATCGAATCAGATTATGAAATTCTTTATGCAGTCAGATGTTTATTGCTTCTATGGGTAAAATTTAGAAATATGTAATTTCATGGGCTCTTTTGATGACTCCTCTGAGGGTTAGTTTTTTCCTTGTGTATTTTGTTTCGACAAAATGAGATAAGATATTATTCACAACAGAAACAAATTTAGATAGGAAAGGTCATAATTGATCAGTGTTTATACATACTATTTTGACATTTCTGTCGACCCGAAATGCAGAAATCCGCACCTATGTCACCATTCAGAGAAAAAAACTTCATTGTGCGTTGTCAAGTGAACATTATATTGTAGATGGCGCCACAAAAGCGCTCCAAATCGTTTCCACACAGAAATTTGCGAATTATATCTATTTGATTCGATTCTCTCATTGGATTCTATTATTTCATGTGGAGGACTTCATGATTGCATTTACGAATGATGGCCAATGAACAGACAAGCGATTCAAACTGTTGTGTAAAGATCACTTACATCTTACATCAACACCACATAATATGATTTTCACTCTACTCGCCTTCCCTTAACAACGTTAGCATATTCAGGAGAAGAATCTTGATACTGAATCGTTATTGATATATTTCACAATCCGAGGAAGTGCAGCAAAGGAACGCCTTCAAATGATTTTCTTGATGCGGTATGGTTTTCGTCGATTGAACACTAATTAGTTTGATTAATTCCTCAACAATCAGTATCACTACTTTTATTCGGGTTTGAAGGCCGTCGTTTTTTGGAATTTCTTCCTGACGTTTCGCTGGCTCGAGTGGCTAGCTTCTTCAGAGGCTCATTCATCTTGAAATTCACTCCGATGACTGAAGATTTTTTTTTCGCAAGTTGTATTTATGCCGAAAAAAAAAATCTCCAGTCATCGGAGTGAATTTCAAGATGAATGAGCCTCTGAAGAAGCTAGCCACTCGAGCCAGCGAAACGTCAGGAAGAAATTCCAAAAAACGACGGCCTTCAAACCCGAATAGAAGTAGTGATACTGAAAACCTCGGCCTTAACTATTTTGTCCTCAACAATCATCTGAACAGCGGTCTGAATGGGACAGGCACTTTGTCAACATCAACACTTTTCTTACACTTTGCTATTTCTGCCATTTCTAGACTCTCGAATGCATCGAAAAGATTTGTATTATGAACATTCTTAATCAGTCTCAGATTGCTTTCACTAAATCTATGATCATTGTTCAGATCATAAACATAGAATTAGTGAAAGCAATCTGATACTCATCGGGGATATGAATGGCATAAGGATAATCGATGCATACAAAAATCAAGAAAAAGCAAAATGTAATAATAATATGAAAGGTGACAAAGGGTCAATCCCTCTGAGCCTGTTATTCATCTCATTGCTGAAAAATCGATTAGAGTAATTAACAGAAGAAATCCAGGATAAACGCCCTATTTATTTATTTTTTTACCTCATCCTTGTGTTGTGCATTGTACTTTTTTATCTACCACCATGCCTATGTGGTAATTTCTGGTGATGTAGCACAAATTTCTTCGTTGTCACTCATTTTCAATGATCGACGAGACACTGAAAGGCAGCAAGTAGGTGAAGAAACAATTGCTTGGCGATTTATGGATATATATAGAATAAATATTGAACAAATAATTTCCTGAAAATATGATTTTCAATTAAATTTTGCAAAGAATTGGGAGCAAAAATTCGCTAAATTTGGTTTTTGGACAATTGAATGTACTCATGAGGTCAAATTTATCAGGTTAAGTGTTACATATCCATGATAAAAAAATTCTTCTTCTTTCTCCCATTCCTATCAAATATTTACTTCTACTTTTCAATGATGCACTTATGTTTGTTATGAATTCAACTGAACGTTCCATTATCATCAATCACGAGTAGTTCTACCTACTTTACCGACTACCTGGAAAAAACTTGCGACAATATGTTTATACGAATGAAATATCACTATACAGATCCGCAGATATTACTGAATCAAAACTGAAACGAAATTTCAAAAACCAGTACCTGATCCAAAAATTATTTCGGTCCATTATGCAATTTGGAAGTCAACTATTCATCATAAAATGCTCAAACGTTTCAACCACCGCATATTTGTTTTCCTCAAACATCTTATTATATAAAACATCTACAAAGGCGGTTCACAAAAGCCTCTTTTATGTATGATGACTGGTATGAAGTTATAGAGATCTGTGAGTGAATTAACATAAGAAAATAATAATAGCCATAGAAGATGAAAAAAGGAATTTAAAACCTCATCCATAAATAAAACACATTTCATTAAATGTGTCACTTTAACAAAGTGGTCCTTTTGTGCCTTTTCTTTGGACCTGCCGATCTCCCATTGAACAGACTCTTTCCCACAAAAATGTGAAATGGGTTTTGTGATACATATTTAAGAATCTAATCAGAAGCTGTGGGTGGAGTTCTTTCAAGATGTGCTAAATGCCACCTGTTCGTTGCTGTATTGTGAAATATTTCAGGAAAAGACAATGACAAGAAGTTACAAGTTGTTGGGCAGCGAGAAACTAAGAGGTATATTTTTCATTTCCAATTAAAGAATTGTCGTTCATCGTTGATACAAAATTGTCAGACTCTGATCTAGAGGTGCGACAGTGGGGAAATTGAAAGGGGTACAATGAAAATACCAGTGGCTGTTTTGAAGTGTCACGTTTGAGAATATTTTCTGTAATTTTCTACAACCAAAAACTGAGGAGAACTGATAAAATAACTAATATAAGAGCATATTGTACATCAATTTCAATGTGAATAAAGAAATTACGGGCCCATTGATATGGGTCTATCAATTATAAAAAACATATTTTTTTCTAAAATCTACGAAGTCGGTGAGCGTGACATGTAAAATGAGTCTCAGAAGTTGAGAACGTACAGATCAGAGTTTATTTGAGATTTTTATCTAATTTTGACAAAAAGTAATACTTTTTGAAATTTCTATCGATGTCTAACTTTTTAAATCCTGTAATGAAATGTTTTACTTTTCGACACTGATAACGAAATATTCATTGTCCAATTTGACATATTGAGTGACACTTTTGAAATAATGATATACTTTCCGCAACTCATTGAACACAATTATATAGATATACAAATCTCAGAATCTCAACTAAGCATGAAGTTCGATATCTCAAGCCATATGAACCTTTGGTGTACCACTTTTTGTTAATATCAATTACTCTAACACTATACTGATATTATTTGCATTCGACCCGCGTTTCGCTAACAAGGTGGGCATCTTCAGAAGAAAAGAATTGATTTATCTACAATGTAAGGACGAAGTAGAAGAACAATAGCTGGCATTCTTAGATGTACTTATCGGTCATAAGGAACGAACGAACAGAATGAAATAGAGTTAAGCATTCAAAGGAAAGACACGAACACGTTCAGGTACATTCCTTACGACTAGAATCCTTTTCCACAATATTAAATGGTAGCACTGCAATTTCTCATCCATAGGTTGATGACATTTACTTCAGTCTAAGATATTACGACAATGAAAAGATAGTAATTAGGTCTGCAGCGGTAGTGAGAAGTTTCAACCCAGAGATAGTTGATGAAATAATTAGAAAATGTAAATTCGAAAATTTTTGACATTTTGGAAAGAAGTAATCCCATATGAACATCAGTACACTAAAAGACCTGAAGAAATATTCGATGAAGTAAATATGAAAGTTGCATATAATGTATATAAATCATAACAGCTTCTTGGTAATCAAAAAAAAAATCAAAAAACAGAATAGTCTAGAATTTACGAAATCAGTTGTCAAGATTGCCGGACCCGACGATCTTCGAAGAGCATTAAACACACCTGAGATATGGAAGGGTAAAAAAGTCCAGCGACGTCCAACATGCTCTGGAAAATGATGACAGGATAAGTGAATGCCATCTGAGAATGATTAAGATGTGCATGACGCAAGGTTACTCGAGGCATTCGAGAGTCTAGAAAAAGCGAAATGTAAAAATAGTCTGAATGTTGACAAACGGTCTATTTCCTTTTAGAATAACAGAATAATTAGTGTTAAACAGACGAAGTACATATCGGACCAAGAAAAAACTTTGCAGGTAGTTTTTGGAGTATCTCAGGTGCACACATAAAAAATACCATATCTTACACGCAGACACGTTTATGAAAACTGGTAGCAGACTAACTACTTAACGATAAATGAAGCTAATCAATATTTTTCTATATACTTCTCTGATGTTTTGATACCTGTTGTTCTCAATAACAACCTCATTTCGAAGTTCATTGAAGAGGTTAGATAATTCAAGAAATAATTGACGGAGGTAGAAGTCTGAGAGGAATGTATTGGACAGAAAAACCCAGATTACGAGAACAGTAAGTAAATGAAGAGTTAGCGAAAAACTACTTCAGCAAAAAAATCTGAAAACAAAACTCTCGTACTTATATGAGGATTTTCCACAACAGTGGTCATCTTTTTTGCGAAACTCCTTCAGTCAATACAATAATAATTTGAAACAGGCCTCTTTAGGGTGTCGATGTTCTCGGTATCTTTGCCGGTATACCGTACTTGCAAAAAAATAATTTTTATCACACTCACCTAATACAAAAATCATATAATTCATCTCTTCTTTCGAATAATTCATATTAGATCATTGATTTTCACCATTTTGAATTGTTGATGGGTTGATAATATCTGTCAAATCACACCTATCAACAAGACAAAATATGTACTAACAGCTCACTAGATTATTAGAGTAGAGTGCAGTAGTTCATTCAACTATGTTATGTACATGGTACATGTATAGCAAGTCACAAAAAATACAGGAAGTATATAGTCGATAAGGACCGTTTAAGATACTTACAGAAAGAAGATATCGGATACTAATACATAAATTCGCATGTAGTTTAGCTAAAAGTCGACAACAAAGTTATTTACAGGAGTGAAAGTTGTTTAAACAAAAAAAATTTGTCAACAAGTTTAAAAAAACAACAGGTTCAATAAATACTAATAATACAGTTTGAAAGTTTAAAATGAAACAAATAATGAACTGAATGGTAATGGTTCGGACTTCCATTGTCTATATTTTTAACTCTATTGAAACCTGTTGCTAGGAACGGAAAGATTAAAATACAAATTAAGTGAGAAAAAATCAAATCAAAATCAAATTTTTGGTCAATGATGAAATTAGGGATTGATTGATCAAACAAAATACTGTTGTTACAAAAAAACCGAGATCTCGAATCTGAAATATGAGTCAAAAAATTATTTAAATAACGAAATGAATGAAATAATATTGTGACAAGAAAATTGAGGTATCGAATATGAAATACTAGTCAAAAAATGTAAATAAAGAAATTGAATGGAATATTTTGAAAAAATGTTGAAACCAAGTTTCAAGTTGAGTTTACTCACGACGTTTCGATTGCTGGTATCCGCAATCGTCTTCGGGTGATTACTGACAATATTTCGAGGTCTGGTCGGTTATAAAGCCCTTCGATTTCCCTATGGTGGGGGAAAGGGTGCTACTACCAAGGGGGGGGAGCGGGTGCTACTACTGGAAGTGTGTCGATCGATCTTCAGCGGGAAATGGATGTATTGGCGCGAGATTCTCTCTCATCGAGCCGCAGCCGGTCCATGCCTTGGATAAGCGGCCTCCACACATTCCGGATCTCCACGCTGGCATGACTGAATGCGTCGTTGTTGAGGATGTAGGCGGCTTCCTTGAATTTCCTCTTGAACCAGTGCTCCTCCTTGTGTATGACCTCGGCTTCAGACCATTTGATGTTGTGATGGTTTGTCCAAACATGCTCCGCTATTCGTGATTTCGTTGTTTCTCCTCGTTGAGTGTTTTCCTTGTGTTCGCTTATTCTTACTTCCAATGGTCGTTTGTTTTCTCCGATGTAGGATTTGCCGCACTCGCATGGTATCCGGTAAACGCAGTTGTTGGTGTCGCTGTTTTTATTCGGTGGTCGAACTTTTGCGAGCTGGCTGCGTATTGTGTTCTCTGATTGATCGGGCAATCAATCTCTGTAACACCAAAGAAAGTCTAGACAAGGAGCTGAGCAACATAAGAAAGGATCTTCAAAAGAATGGATACTCAAAGAAGTTGGTGGATCGAACATTGGATCAAACATTGGCGCGGACGAATCAAAGGAACACTAAGGAGATACTGGAACAGCAAATGCTTACCATCCCCTACGTGAGAGGACTTTCAGAGAGGATCAAGAGGATAGGAGGAAAATACAACGTCAGAGTCTGTTTTCGATCAGAGAACACAATACGCAGCCAGCTCGCAAAAGTTCGACCACCGAATAAAAACAGCGACACCAACAACTGCGTTTACCGGATACCATGCGAGTGCGGCAAATCCTACATCGGAGAAACCAAACGACCATTGGAAGTAAGAATAAGCGAACACAAGGAAAACACTCAACGAGGAGAAACAACGAAATCAGGAATAGCGGAGCATGTTTGGACAAACCATCACAACATCAAATGGTCTGAAGCCGAGGTCATACACAAGGAGGAGCACTGGTTCAAGAGGAAATTCAAGGAAGCCGCCTACATCCTCAACAACGACGCATTCAATCATGCCAGCGTGGAGATCCGGAATGTGTGGAGGCCGCTTATCCAAGGCATGGACCGGCTGCGGCTCGATGAGAGAGAATCTCGCGCCAATACATCCATTTCCCGCTGAAGATCGATCGACACACTTCCAGTAGTAGCACCCGCTCGCCCCCCTTGGTAGTAGCACCCTTTCTCCCACCATAGGGAAATCGAAGGGCTTTATAACCGACCAGACCTCGAAATATTGTCAGTAATCACCCGAAGACGATTGCGGATACCAGCAATCGAAACGTCGTGAGTAAACTCAACTTGAAACTTGGTTTCAACATTTTTTCAAAATATTCCATTCAATTTCTTTATTTACATTTTTTGACTAGTATTTCATATTCGATACCTCAATTTTCTTGTCACAATATTATTTCATTCATTTCGTTATTTAAATAATTTTTTGACTCATATTTCAGATTCGAGATCTCGGTTTTTTTGTAACAACAGTATTTTGTTTGATCAATCAATCCCTAATTTCATCATTGACCAAAAATTTGATTTTGATTTGATTTTTTCTCACTTAATTTGTATTTTAATCTTTCCGTTCAAGGAACATTGTCAACCACTTTCAAGCAAACGAAATAATGAACTGTCTGAAGCAATATAACTATTGATATCATAGAAATAATGACTCAATAGAAATTTTTTTATAGCAGTTTTGAAACGTTCGAATTCCAATATTTTGACGGAGTTATCGAGGATGTAATAGAGATTGAGGTTCAAAGAATTTTTGCAGCTAACAGCTAATCTATGTCGTGGAAAAGTCAGTAAATCAGCCGATCTTTTGTTATAGTTGTGTGAAACGGAATGTCTGGAAAATTTGTTCACATTTTGCTGTATTTCTAATAATACTGTAAATATGTATAGAGTAGGCAGCGGCATGATACCAAGCTGGATGAAATGTTGAAGACAATGATCTCTAAGACCCAGGTTAGCTAATATTCTGATAGCTTTTTCTGGCATCTGAAAACTGCTATGGCGTTTGTCGAATTGCCCCCAAGTAAAATACCATTAGACAGCACTGAATGAAATAAGGAAAAGTAAGTCATTTTCAAAACACTCCAACTTGTTATATTTTTCGGTCTTCTCAGTAAAAACAGAGTACTAGATAGTTTTCGGACTACATGATCTATATGATTGGACCAATTCAATCTATCATCGATGATGAGACCAAGAAACGTGACGTTTTTTCTTTCTAGATAATTTTATTGGAAGAAACTATCATATGCTGAGTTCAATTTCCATTCAATTTGAGCTTGTTTTGAGTAAACCATTTTTTGGCTGAAATAAGCCCCTCAGATTTAAATACGATAATAAACAGAGAAGGGATTTAGTTGAAATCGAGAAATACTGAGATAATGCCATATTTCCCCAATAACTCGGAAATCAATGAATTCCAATATAGAAAATATTGTATCATTGGGAAGTCTGAAGAATGAACTTTCAAAACACATCACGATATACAGGGTGGTCAACGTGAAAAAAAGATTTCGTCGTTTGAAATCTGGAGTTCTGGCAGTCGTCCAGCGAGGGCCTTGTATATTCTGAACAAACTTCAATGAGTCAGCAGGTGTCTTCATTCCAGATACTTTTCCGTGACTTCTCTAAGTGCTGGGTTTCCATGGAACTCAACCCTCCACAATTATTTTTCAGACAATGCAATTACTAGGCAGCATCGCATGCAATTGAAAAAAAATTTAAATAATATTGTATAGGTCCTCATTAGCACTATCCAGAAACGGAAAAAATACAGAATGGGTCGTTTGCAAAGAAATCGGTCATCCAGAACCCTCTGTATAGTTCAACATATTGTACAGAAGTAGTGATCTGAGCGCCATCTGATCTCCAGTTGAAAACTACTTTTTATCTAGACTGGTCTAGGAGCTATCCTACGATCTGCAGTAGTTGGTCAACCCTGTATATTCCGCTATGGTCTATTCTCATATCACTTCGAATATCTTGAGGGGTGGGCAAGAGATTTTCCAAAAATTCTCATTGGTCAGAAACGACTCATAGTCAATAGGGATTTTCGGGATAGTTGTCGATCCATATTCAAATGAAAAAGAGTATTAGTATCACCTTCCATCTTCATTCTCAAATGTGTAACTCTGAGAAAGCGCAACTTGAAAACTGGATTGGGGCGTGAACTTAGCACACGATACAAATATTTCTTGGGAATACATCAACATGATCTCTGCAATTTCAAAATCTCCCCTGAGTACAACGAACACTACAACTTACGAATACGTGTAACTAAATGATGGATAACTGCCACAATAGTCTCCAATAATTCTTGGTCACAAGCTATCAAACACATTCAACCCGCATGTTTCATTGATTTTTATGCATTTTTCTCATACACTTTTGTACTTGTAGATGTCTTTTTTTCTGTATAAACTAGTAAATATTGTATTCACCTCAATGTACCCAACTCTGTACCTGACATACCATACATACTCGTGTATTAAAAATGCTGAATTATATATTATCATTATTTTTATTATTATCATTCCTACTGTTAACATTGTTATCATCATCACGACTCAGTTTCGAAGATAAAGGAGGTTGAAGATTCACTTGGAATTTTTTATTTTTCAAAAAAATATCATGGTACTCAGTTGTTTTGGATTTCGATAATTATGAAATTATTATTTTTGTGGAAAAACTCCGTTTCTCCAAATAAATAATCATCACAAGGTCCACTCACAATTTAAAGAATGTGAGGTATATTTCAGTTCTGTTTATATTCAATATCATACTAATTCCAATTGTAAAATTGTCAACGACGTTTGATGACCCTTACAACGAAACTAAATCGTTATGAACATATGCTCATACGAAATTCTCGCCCAGCTCCTTATTTTCTGAATGTTCAGAGACCACACTGAGATTATAGTTTTCTTTGTTATAATTCAATCATATTTATATTTTCAGTCATTCAATTTCGGAATTTTCATATTCATTTGATATTCGATTAGAATAAAAAAAGTATATGATGCATCAACTACTATGAAAAATACCACTGAATCAGAACGAACCATAGAAATATGTGATGAGTTCGAAACTTTTATCACCCCAGTGCAAGACAGGTTTTGGTTTGTGAGCTTATTATTACTGTAAACTGTTGATGATACTGGCGAACACACTAGCATCCATATATTACATATGACCGGGGGCATGATATGGCCTCCTGCTGTGAATTCCCAATGACCAGACCCACCCACTTTCGTTTTTTTAACCAAATATATTCAGGTAGTTATATCTCTCCTGCTAGTGCCAAGCTATCAGAAAATATACGATTTATAAATGAATTAATTTCAAGCAATATTAATTTTTCATGAATGCATAATTCGTACATTCCAGAAATTTAATGAGATTAAAAGTAACCCTTTTTCTATATTGTGGAATTTACATTGAAAAATATATTATTGTTACTTCTTTGAAATCTATTAGCGGTAAGTAGAAAGTTGCGAAAAATGTTGGGGATGTCGCATTTCAGCATCTATACTCTCCGCGCTCCTTATTAAAACTTTGTAATGTTCATGGGAATTCGGAAATAACTGTTTCAACCAGATCAGAATAATTCATACCTACGACAAGGATAGGAATATTTGGAGCAAACGGTGTAAACCTCCAAGGTGGAGTTCCATCTGCTGGATGGTGATCAGATACTCAAAATCCTAATGCACCAAGTAGAGCGGACCTCTTACATACAGTGGAGCACATCGTACGGCAAAGTCGTAGCAAATGACCCACCGCGATCGAGAATCGTGTTCGTTCTTCTTGCAGAGGAAGCTGCAACCCTCCACAGGAATCAGAATTTTCATGTTCGAAATGATTGCATTCACGATTTCAATGCAGGTGTTTCAACCCGCGAACACAAAATATTCCGAACAGTCTGTTCCTCACGAAAGTCTGAATATGGTGCAGATAGTGTAAACCTGTGAGGCGAAATGTCATCTGCTGGATGACTACCATAGACCCACGTAGAGGAAACCTTTTACAGCGGGCAAATCGTACGGAAAAGCCGTAACAAATGACCAGCTGCGATCAAGAATCTAGTTCAGTCTACTTGCAGAAAAAGCTACAACCCTCCACAGAAATCAGATTTTTCATGTTCCAGCCGAGTGTCACTGAGAAAAAGTATGGCGGATCGAAACAACTGTCTGATATTGGATTTATAAATGAAATCATTTCGAACATTGTTATTCTCAATTTCAGGATAGAGTTATTGAAGTATAAAATTATCAGTCTGCCCTTCACAATATATCTTTAAGGTGCATAACCCCTTCTATCTTTGATTTATCCTTCATCGTGCTAAGTGAAATACATACTGTCATGAGGGTCAGTCAATTAGTTGTAATGTAAATGCTGTCAAATGAAATTGTAATCAAAACAGATGGCTCTCGACGAAACTCCGGATGCCTGAAGCAATGTTTCATTTCATGGAACGCATCAAATAGTGGCCTGTACGGGAGATTCTATAGCCGATATTCTAGACATATTAATAGTCACAGCCAAACATAGACAGGAGGAAACACAATGTATCTGATGAGGCCATAGTGCATTGCAATTCAATCCTCATATGCAGATATAGAATATCTCGAAAGGGCGACGCTAGTATAGCAACAAGGTGGGGGCATCAATGAAGATTTTGAACGAGAGTAAGATGAAGAGCATCAACGAGGAATTTGAATATAGAATAGGATAGGATAAGATAATATAGGATAGGATAGGACAGGACAGGACTGGATAGGATAGGATAGAATGGAATAGGATAGGATGGGAGTGGATTGAATGGGATGGGGTTATATGGGATTGAATAGAATAGGTTAGGATAGAAAGAACCAGTGTATCAGAAACTCAAAATTATGTTGTGTACAGAGTGGGACAAATTGAACAGTTTCGAAGGAAAACTCCTGTATTCAAAATAGACAGATGAAAACTGATGGATGCGTCTGTGTCAAATTTTATGACAAATGTGCATTTTCGAAAAATTTTCTGTAACTTTTTTCCTGACAAAAATTTCTTGCTTCTATTAAAATTTTTCCGAAGCATCTTTTTAAGTAGAATTCGATGGTGTAAAAAACTTACTTTTTCAATTGAGATATCATTTTTAATTGATGGAAAACTATTTTCTCAATGAGACACTCTGTATATTATTGCTTATTTCAATATAGCTTGAAATTATCCTTCCAAAAATGTAGCATAATTGATGTTTTGCTAGATTCATCTTTGAAATACAGAGCTCCTAGGGTTTTTAATGTAAACTTTGAAACGCACAGTTTGAACAAGTAGGCTTTGGACGATGCGGCGATCAAAAGAATGCAAATCTTTACTGGTAACTATCAAATTTCGATTTAAAGACACTCTTTAAGTATGAGGAAATATGAATAATGGAATATGATAGTCTGTTTTATACCAATCGGAGAAAATGAAGAAGGAGCAAGTAATTTGTATAATGAGAGGTATCCAGAGAGATTGTGACACACCCTATTTGATAGTGGCCAATTTTAGAAGGAAAGGCGAAAATAATATGAATCAAATAGAGAAAAGTTGAAAGGAATATTCGTTTTATGAGCTGTTGAAATTGATCTCAAAACTCCAAAGGGAAATTTGAAAATATTAACAGGCCTAGCAAGAACCAACGTTAGGAGGATTTTGAAAAAACAAATTGAAGCCATACAGGACTGGAAGACTTCATCAACCCAGACCAGGAGATTTTGAACGCCGCATGGCTTTTTGGCAGTGGTTTCTGGAAAGTTGTAACCGATTCTTCGTTAAATTGAATTTGGACAGACAAAGCTTATGTGAACATTTTCGACCGCCAGAATTCTTGTACTTGGGCACAACAAAATCCTCATTCTATGGTATTGATTTGGATTTAGTGTGTGGGTAGGTGTTTTCAGGGGTAGAATTATCGGCTCGTTTATTTATCTCTCACATCTCAGAGCTATTCAGGAGTTTTAACGCAAAATATTGATGAATTGCCACTAATGGAGCTCAGAAGAATATATTTTCCACAAGACAAGGCTTCGCCCCACAACACTGCAATTGTCATTGATTTTTTTGCTGCAAAATTTGGTAATAATCTGATAGCCAAACAAGGACCCAACCGTTGGGCGGCCAGGTTACCGGACCTAATGCCTATGAACTTTTACCTCTGGAGAAGGAACGAGGACGAATAGGAAGCGGCAGTAATGGAAAGTTTGGCTTCTCTTACTCCTATTGAACTAATTAACTCGGCAAAAAATGTTCAGAAAAAGTGTCGCCTGTGTGTGGGAGAAGTTGGTAGACATTTCGAACACCTTCTCTGGAGAAATATATTTCATTGTTTGCTTTTCATCATTATTATTATTGTTATCGTTGTTGTTGTGATTCATTCATTGGTAGTAAATATGATGAAAATTTGTTCCGTAGTTTCCTGGGGATTGTAACCTACAACAATCTGAAAAAATAAGAATTAATATTTAAATCTATACAAGTGTAGAAGGGCAGATTTTCAATCTACCCCGAAAAGTTGCTGGGTCTATTGAAAACCAGTTCTTTCTGGATAGAACAAGTCCAATTAGTCAGCAACTTCTCGTATAATTCGAATTTTGCCTATCGAAAAAACAATAAGACCTAATATATATATGAAAATACTTATCGTTAACGTTTCGGAAACTAAATCCGCTTCCGTTTTCAAAACTGATACGCAATTTCCGTACAAATCCCAATATATCTTGTAGGCAAACTTGGTAATTGACAAATGTCAATAGAATATGTCGGTGTGGCCAAGCGGTCTACGGCGCGGTCCTTATATACAATTTGGCTTTTTCATTGCTGGTTCAAACCGCGTTCGGGGCAGATTTTTTCTGGAAAGCTCGGTACAAGAGGCAATTTTTAGTTGCCTAAATATCTATCCTGGTAGGTGGGATATCCAAGACAATCAGCCGACCCTTTCCCGCAAACGGTTCTGCTTTCTGGGCGCACTCGAGAGAGTTTGTGAAGGGAGAATATAAAGGGAGAGTATGGAGACACCTGGATGAAAATCCTGAGAGCTGGGCTTGTTATCAACAAAAGTGACAACAACTCACGAGTGTAATGGCGGAAATGTAAATTCACTTTTGAATCATACTTTTGTAGAAAATGAAATTCAAAATAAATTAATGAATTTAGACTTTCGCCGATTCTTGTCCAGTTTTCCCAGGTTTCAGTATGAATGTGGCCCTCATCTTTCTTCATGCCTTCGGTATATGGCCCATTGCCAAGCTGGCTCTGAGCAATATGCATAGTTTATAATTCAAAAGTTCCGGTCCCTTCTGCATGAGTACGGGATGAATGCCGTCCGGACCCGGCGATTTATATGGTTTGAATGAGTCAATGGCCCACTTTGTCTTTTCCACACCTACTACTCTTTTCGCTGTCCTCCAATTCTCACTGGAGGCCCTTTTGGGGGGCTCCAGCTCCGAATTTTGCCAGGTCTCCAGTGTCAGATTTGTGAATACTGAGCCTGGAAAGTACACCCGAAGCAGCTCTCTTATCGTATCTGCTCCCGTTTTTGTGTATTCTCCAGATTCCAATTTGAGATTGCTTATCGGCACCTGAGTCTCTTTCGAGAGTATTTTATAGAGTCTGGAACATTCCGGAGTCTCTTCTATCTCCTCACAGTGTCTCCTCCATAAGTCTCTCTTCGATTTTCTCAGGGCTTTATTAATTTCAGTTAGGGACTTCTTTTAGTTGTCCTATCTTTTTGATCTTTTCGCGCTTTCAAAAGCTTTTCTTTTTTGTCGCCTCATACGATCCAGATCTTCATTCCACCAGGGCACATTCCTGTTTGATTTCTGCATCGCTGTGGGACAATGTTCATTGAAAGTGGAGATTATAGCTTCCTGTAGTTGGTCTGCTGCCATCTCCAAGTCGTTTGAATTTTTCTATTTTAAAACTCGCCCGTACTAGTTCCCAGTTCGTTTTACGAGGGTTTTGATATGTGTTATTAGGGGGGCTGATACCTCCTATTTCGAAGTGTATGTGTCTGTGGTCTGAGCAGCTCTCTTCATCAGACACATTCCATTTGTTGACAAAGTTTCTCACAAAAGTGGTTCCTATTGTTATGTCTATCACCTCGCTTCGCCTGCTGTTTACAAAGGTCGGTTTATTGCCTACATTTATGATGTATAGATTATTTGCCATGATAAAATGTAATAAATACTCACCCCGGGTATTGGTGTCTGTACTCCCCCAGGTCGAATGGTGTGCATTGGCATCTAGGACGATGATGAGATGTGATCTCTTTGCTCCACAGACCCTCACAAGCTCTTCCATTTCCCTAGTAGGTGGTGGTTCCGAGTCATCATATGGAAGGTATGCAGATCCAAGGATTATTTCTTCTGGCCCATTCTTGATTTCCGTCTTCAATTTCACTACCGTCAAGTCTCTGCAACAGAGATTATTGAACGGCAGTATATTTATTCCCTTTCGGATCAATATGCATGTTCGTGGAACCTCGGAGGTCCTGTTGTAAATCAGTTTCCCCCCCCCCTATACCCCCTAACCCCATTATTTTCCCCGGTATACCCAGGGTTCTTGAATAAGGACAATATCAAACCCCCTCATAACCTTAGTAAGGACCGCCGAAGCCCCCTTACTATGTTGTAGGTTCGCTTGTATCACCCTCATTTTGATTCTCAAGACCCTTCAGGACCTCGAAGGTAGCCATGTCCAGCTTATAGTAGGCTTTCATTCTGCTCACCTCCAAGGTCCTGGAGGATTCTTCGTCAATGGAGAAGGCCAATATTTGTCCTCCCTCCTCCACCTTTCTACTTACTTGGGTCCAGTTTCCCACGCGCAATGCAGGGTTCTGCATTCCTAGGCGTGTCCTCACCTTCCCCTCTTCATCTACTGGCCCTGGTATGAACACCAACACCCTCGGCCTTTTTGGGAGGTATTTTGACTCAACGACTGTCGAGTCTGCTCCCTACCAAAGTCCAGCAAGAGTACCGATGATCCCCCTGAGCCAGCTTTTCGTATTTTCTTTAGCGCGAGTCACCCAGAGGATTCCGGCGTTGAAGTTTGTTTTCCGAAACTGCAAAGGATTTTTACTCCCTGAGGGGCTATTGTCCAATGCCTGGACTAAACCCTCTTGGATCAGGTCCGCTTTCCCCTGATCCAGAGTGAAGTCAGACTGGCGTCTGTCTATCACCGCCATCCCTAGTCCGCTCACACCTTCGCTATAGGTTGCAGTCTGTTTCTCTGAACTCCTGGCTTTCTTTACTACTTTTCCTGGGGGAGTTTTTGTATCCTCCCCCCAGCCTTTTCTTGCCCGCGGACGGGTTATTATTGTCAGTGCGTTCCTTTGGTCTCGGTTTTTGAGTCACCCAAGTCCCCGCAGCTATTTTTTTTGCCTTCTTCAGTTTGCGCTCCTGAAAGCCTCTTTTTCTGCAGTTCGAATTCCTCCAGTCCTGCAGTGATGCTTCCGGCAGTATGTGTTGAGCCTGCCGCTTCGCTGGTACTATCACGGTCTAAATGCATCTCCGTGACAGTGTTATTTGAGGAGTCGCTCAAAGAGTCCTCCTCATTTCTATTTTGTTGTGCTCGTTCCATGTTGTTCCCACGAGTATGGGCGATGAAATGGTCCGCACCCGCGGAGCCCCCTGCACGGATGTAAGGCTGGGAGGTCGCCTGTTATCCTAGAGGCTTCGTTTGCGATACCTGATCAGGCCCAGGTACCATTCATCCTTCGGCACGAGTCACATGACACCTTGGATTAGGCCCTTCCCTCCTCGTTTGCCCTGTTGGGAAACAAGTTACTAGAGTCCGCCAACGTAGAGGTGAGGATAGGAATTGAGTAGGAGAGGCTATGTGGTATTGCCAAGCATTACCATATCTGGCGCGTCACTACTCGTTCGGACTCCAACTTCGACAACTTGATGCTCGATGACCCTCCGAGCGGGCTGTACTTGACAGTAGCCTTCTTGTATAATATTTCATCAACCGTCCAATCTGATAATATATTTTTCATAATTCGACACATTGATGATGTGAATCTGCAAAAGTATTATATACTCAATCATGGTAGAGTCAAAAAATATAGAAAATTTCGCACTCTTGAAGCATAGTCAAGGTGATATTGTATCTATCAACAACGACCTTCATAAATTCACAGTTCGTCTCGAACTAAAAATAAATGATTTTGAAATGGAGAATCTTGGTCTAAAAACGATACTACTTTCAGCAGGAAACTGCGTGAACACAATTTTGTGATTTTTGGTTTAGAGGTATTTGTGATTTTATTACCATCAGTTGGTAAATGTATATCTGGGTGCACCCTCACTGAGGAATGAAATAAGTAACTGTTACCTACTCTCCCACATTCAAGGTGAACCCAACTTCTTGGAACTTCTCTCCAACTTGAAAGAGCCCAAAATATACAATAATCTAGTGAAACTGAAAAACTGCAACATTTCGTTCTGTGAAGACATTAAAGATCTACCCAAAAAGCAATTTTTTACCGTCAACACGAATACGTCAGCGCTGACCATTCCAAAAGAACACCAACTGATCATCAAAGAATACTCAAAGGAATTCCAGCCGACGCCAACCGCATAAGAACTAGAAGTGAACCCAAGACTCTAAGAAAATAAAATTTATAATCTCATTTTATTCATTGAATACCTGGAGTAGGCGAGGAAGTGCTATGGTTCCGCAACCGACTCACGATCCGAGGGTCATGGTTTCGATTCCTCAACGGAGCGGAGATTTTTCTTTGGTAATTCCTCTCTGTCGTGTTGGGAATGACTCTGCAACGTTTTATGGTTAACGGGCCCGCGAATAACCGTCCTGCTCCTAAGGTATGGCGTAAGGATTCAATAACAAGCCCACTTGATAAGTGTTAATGGACTTCGAAGAAGTCAGTGTCAAGGCTTTGGAGTCTCATCAAAGGGATCAACATGGACAATGAGCTCTGATTTCGGGCTTGAAGGCCGTCGTTCTTTGGAATTTCTTCCTGACGTTTCGCTAGCGCGAGGGGCCAGCTTCTTCAGAGGCTTACTCATTTCCGATGACTAAACGTTTCGATTTCTCAAGGCGTATTTATATTGATGCAGGTAGTCTGGAGTCTTAATTACTTCTGTCGGGTTCGGGGGATATTCATCATTATTAGTTGCTGCACTACCTGCAGTGATTTCATTAGTTATTCTTGATTTCCTCAGAATGGGATCCCAAATTCTGTTCAGACTCAACGCTTCTTCCTTTCTGTTGAAATTTTCCGCATGTTTTTGGATCTCTATTGCAGACACTGGCTGGACTGTGAACAACATTTCGAACTACCTACTCCTTACGAAATAAATATCTGACAAATGGTGCAGATGGTGTAAACCTCCAAGGAGCAACGACATCTGTTGGGTGACGACCAAAGTCTCAAACTCGCACTGCCCAAGGCAGAGGAATCCTCTTACAGCGTAAGCCAGTAACAGGAGCGTACCCAAAAATTTAATTGAGGAGTATATTTCTGAAGTAGATGTTTATAATGGCTCTGTGTTATCTTGCTGATACTCTAGATGGAATGAAACAGAGTTAGGGGGTCGTGATTTCTCAAATTTCCATTGGGTACTCCCTAGCTGATAGAAAGACGAACTCTTCATGAAATTATCGATTGAAGGAGATGAACTTATGAATTATCACCTTCTGAACCCCTTATATAAATAACGAATACCAAAGAGATCTAATATCTCTAATATCATAGCAATATCTGACAATCATATGATAGGTTCCGAAATCACAGCGATTCGGGAAGAAGTCACACTCAAGCGGAACCCAAGGATGACAAAATGGGACAACTATGCAGAAGGTCTTTCAGACCTCACAGGGGTCCCACAGGATCTAACTTACCCCGAACTTTTGGTTGAGGAAGTTATAAGAGGAACGAAGAAAATTATAGAAGTTTTTGAGAAAGCGTGTCTGTAAGTGGCTACCAGGTGGCAACACCGCAAGGCGTTCGGAACAGGGGAGACGACGATTGGAAAAACTTTCGGGAAGTGGAAAGGAACTTCAAATGAGAATTACGGCGTAGTAAAAGGGACAGCTGGCGGACATACTGTGGGTAAATTGACTCCCTACCAGAGGTTGCCAGATTGGCCTAGATACTAAGTAGTGAGACGAAGAGCACAATTGGATCGCTCAGAAGACTAGATGGAACTTGGACGACATCCAGACAGGAAGCCCTCGAACACCTACTGGAGTTCCACTTTCCCGAACCAAGACCGAGAGAAAACGCCCATCCAAAGCATGGACGGAACCCCTTTCCGAAAAGTTAGTCACAGAGAAGTTTGGCGGGCAGTAAATCAGTTTGAACCATTCAAGGCGGCAGGTTCAGATGGTATATTTCCAGCATTGCTACAGAAGGCCCTGAGAGGCATCATCCGCTGACCTGGAGAACAGCGAAAATACTCTTCGTCCCAAAATCGTGAAAAGAAACTACACTCAGGCAAAGGCATTCAGACCTATTAGCCTAACATCCTTTCTATTGAAAGCCCTGGAAAATATTGTGGATAGATATCTGGTAGAAGTAGTACTGAAAAGGCATACCTTCGAGGTGAATCAACATGCATACCGCAACGGAATGTCCACAGAAACTGCCCTCCACGCGGTAGTGCAAAGAGTGGAAAAGGGACTGAATTTCAAGGAATGGGCCCTCGGAATTTTTTTCGACGTGGAAGGTGTCTTCGACAAGGCAAGAACAGACGTCATCTGCAATGCACTGCAGATCAGAAGAACTTTCCCCACGTTGATTAACTGGGTGACACAACGGTCATCGGGCGGAGGAGGGTGGCGGTGTCTCTGGGAGAAAGCCGGGCGGACATCGGGGTGAGGGGTGGTTGTCCGCAAGGGAGCTGTCTCTCCCTTCACCTGTGGTGTCTAGTCATGAACGAACTCCTCAGGAGACTAGCCGCCAACGGTTTCTACGCCCAGGCATACGCCGACGACGGGCTAGTCCCAGTGACAGGCCCTTTCCTAGGCGTAATTTGTAACCGAATGCAATTGGCGTGCAAAAAAATAGAAAGGTGGTGTGAGGAAGTTGGCCTCGTGATTAATCCGACTAAAATAGAGATGATTTTCTTTACCAAGAGAAAAAATTGAACGGGTTTGGATCACTAGTAATGGGTGGGAAACCTGTAGAGCTTGCCAGCGAGGTAAAATAGCTAGGAGTGATACTGGACTCGAAGCTGAGTTGGGAGCCACACGTCGATCGAGTAGTCGAGAAGACGGTAGCTATATGGGCTATGCGCCGAGCCGTTGGGGGGGATGTGGGCCCTCAAACTTCACATCCACCACTGGATCTACACGGTGGTAATCAGACCCAGAATCCTATACGGAGCTGTAGTCTGGTGGCCAAGAGTGGACCAGATAACCAAAACCAACAAGCTAGGAAAGATACAAGGCAATCAGAATGGAAGAAGTGAAGCTAGGCACAGAGAGACGTGTTTATGTCTGCTCTGTCAGTCGAGCTGCAATTAGAGCTCTGAATGCAACCAGAAACAGGTCAAGACTGGTTCGGGAGTGCAGGGACGCCCTGGGAGAACTTCCGACAGAAAAAAAAATCACGCTAGTGTGAGGCCCGGGCGTGGATCGAAGGCAACGAGCGGGCGAACCACCTATCCAAGCAAGGAGCCGGACAACCCTACACGCACTCGGCATAACAAGGAGATCAGTAACAACGGCACTGAACGAGTGGATCATTGAAAGATAAGGTAAGGAGTGGAGAGGAATAGACGGCTGCAGGCAGTCAAAGCAGATGATATCGGGGCCCGACAGGGCAAGGACGGCCAAGATATTGAGGCTAAGCGGCAAAGAACTCCGACTCTTAGTGAGAGTTCTGACCGGACACTGCGGCCTCAGGGAACATCTGACTCTCATAAGAGTCGAGGCAGACCCACTATGCACGGAATGTGCAGAGGAGGAAGACTCCTTCCACTCCCTTTGCGAATGTGGAATATACAGCAGGCTCAGATAAAATGTCTTCGGAGCCGCCACTATCAAGGAAGAGGAATTGCACGCTTTGCAAGGGAAGGATATTTCAAACTTTATAAGAAGGTCGAAGAGGTTCGAACAGGTATCCGCCTTGCGGTGAGTGAGTGAAGATGCCGGGGTTTGCGAAAAGGGCCCACTGAGGCTTAGTCGCTGACGCTTGCGTCCCCCACCCTTTTCCATTACCATTACCATCACAACAATGAAGATTCAGGCATCTCGAAAAACTTGCATGAATACTAAAATTTTCTGGAGTTGCAGCGACAAATCGCATCGTCGAAACAGGGTGTAACATAGTACTACGTTAGTTTGATCTTCCCACTTATTGTAAGCATAACTTGGAATTTCTTCAACTCTTTTTTTACTTTGAATTCTAATCATATTTCGGCCTTTTGAAGATGAACATATATATGTTCGAAACATGTCTTAATTGGGACATTGATTCTGTTGGAATAAAATTTATGTGGAGATGACTCCGTGTTCCTTGGTCAAAAAACAATATATTTTTCTCTTTCTCTTATTTTTCAGAGCTCTAACAAGTTATGTGAAATGTTAAAAGGTAACATCATCTGGAGGCACTCTGATATTACTCAATTGTAAAAGGCTGCAAAACTCGTACGAATTCATTCTTATTCAAGGCCTGCTAACTAATGATTTTACGGTAACAGCAAATTAGTTATATTCCGTGACATTTGGAAAATACTGTCATCAGGTACATACTTCATTTCATCCTAAAACCACATAGTCTATAGAAAAAAATTAATGACTGGAAAGAAAACACAGTATGAGTAGCAAGGCGAAGTTACTACAAACGACATAAAAAATGATTATTAAAAGTTTTAGACACCCCGGGATTCTGGCGATTCCTAATGAACCAATCAAGAATCTGTCGTGTCTGCTTGTGATTAATAAAACAGAAAAAAAGGTCGGTGTGGCATCAACGAAGGAATTGTTCTTTAATTTTTTGGTCATTAAACATAGATCGAGCGGCTTGTAGTACACTGTAGTATATGCCAATTAGGAGTATCTGAACCCAACGGGGGGTACAGCGGAATGATGGTTCTCTTCGCAATATATTATATTGCTAGACGGTTAGGAGAAATTTAATGGATATTAATTATTCGATGTTTTTGACACAGTTTGATTGAGTCGAAAACGAGAACTCGACTAAATTAATTTTTCCAGTGAGTTTACGAATCGTAAATATTGTTTTTGTTTGAATATTGATGACTGAATAGAAAAGGTTCACCAGTAGGTATAAAATTTGTATCCATTATTATTATCGAAAACTGAATTTGAATAGAGAAACAACCTCGGATCCAGCTGACAGAAACAAACTCTCAGAAAATGAGAATCCAGTATTTTTTCATAAGATGGAATATACAGTAACAAAATACATACAACTTTTCTTATTTTTTCGGTATCGCAGACAAAAAGAGCAGTCAATCATTTAAATATTCTATTTTCTTATCATTATCAACCGGTTTCTTCATATGGATGTGGAATAATTTGTCTCATTTTTTTTTATTGAATTTACTGGTCCCTTTGTTATCCACGGTTATTTTTTCAATTTTTTTTCCATATAGATGTTTTGTGTCACGGCTCTAATGGAACCCTCAGATATATTATGGAATACGACGAAAGCGTTATTTGAATCTTCTTCCGCATATATTTCAATTTCTATTCTCTTTTTTATATTGCCTTGATAAAGGAAAGTATATTCGTTGTTGAAACGTCGGATTCTCATGCAGCTATAAATACTCTCCCTCTATCCACCAAACCACAATCTTCACTCTGTCAAGATGTGTGCTGGGGGTTAAGGAGACTTAGGGCTCGCCACCAAGTCAAGAAGTCTTGAGAATGGCTCCAAAGTGGGAGCCGAAACGTCGAAAGAAGAAAAATTCCAGGCGCGGTTCAACCGGAAGTTCCAGAGAGCACATATCCGACCGCGGAAGCCTATCCGAGTATATATATATATATATATATATATATATATATACATATATATATATATATATAAGTAGGAAGTCGGAGCATTTATTGAGATTTGGAGTTCATTCCACTCAGTAATCCTGATTTTCTGACTGGAATGGACAACTTCAAATCTCCATAACTGCTCTGACTTTTTGCATATTGTTTGAAGAAGACATTGCCAAATTGGACTGACGTCAGATTTCTTTCGACTTCAAGCTCTGGTTGCTTACACGGACATTATCATCGGTGGAATACCACATGAAATTTGTTCGGCGCTCTCCTTCGGACTTTCAGATAGACTAGTTTGGTTTGTAACTGAACGAAATATTCATCCGGCGTTTCCGCGTTTCTATTCATCATCCTAGATTACTTTGCGGTCTGGTTTGCAGATCTTCTATAGCGCTGGACTGGAAATTAGGAGCATTTTTATCAACGGACTGTTGACTGAAGTTCACAAATAGCCAAAGTGAATGGAGTCGGCTGATCAACCATCCTATTTGTGTCCCTCTACACACAACACGGATTTTGTAAATCTATATTGAATAGATTTAAACTACCTCTCCTCTGTTCTTGGGCAGTAGCATCTCTCTGAATATTCCCGGCGCCTCCACCATGCTGGGAAGGAGAAATAATTGGGTTCCTGCCTTCGCGGAAAATACCTCGATACTCTTTGGATAATCAGCATGAAATAAGTTGTTGAAAACACAAATGCACATTTATTCATACACGACAATCATCAAAAACTATACTTACAAAAACAATCAATCCATAGCACTTATTTTATATGTCTGGTAGAGTGGCTTTACTGACCACATTGTAAAAACAGTAATTTCAAAAATGCAGTGTTTCATTTTGAATCTTGAAAGTCTTATTCGTTAATCAATGAATCAGAGCCACGACAGTTACATATATAAAACGTTCGAATTGCTGGGTGTGAAGTTTGCCCAAACATTTATATACGTGCATCAACCCAAGCCAATGATAATCGTCACAACTCAAAAAGTTATCTGAAAAAAAAATCGTTCGTGAAGAGGGGTCTTATATAATTGAAATATTCTTTATCTATTCATATATTAATCTGGATACCATTGGCAACACCTATTCCAATCCTTTTGTGAGTACATGTAATATTTTTCTTCATATATCATCATCATCATATTGTTTTGATTTGATCGTTCTTCATTGTATATCATTTCATAATTATTGAGTGTATGAAATAATCAATTTTTTATTTCCCAGTGTTTCAGTTGAGCTATCACAACTGGATATTTTTTTATTTGCGATATGTAAACTGTCAGTTGATTGAAATTTTTGTAAATTCTACGTATGTTGATGTGGCAAATTGAGAATGATGTTTTGAGTTTTTCTGTATCGAACATATTATTCAATGCCCAACTTTCAAGCGTTTTCCCCCCGAAATCTCTTATGAATCGGTCCAATGATACGTTCAAAATTATTTTATTCACTTTGACCTGCCTGAAATTCATACAAACATACAGATATTATGTACATTATATGTATATAATATTCGATAACGTGAAGGCTATGGCAAAACAATTAGTGGAAAATTGAAGAACAAATGGTGAAAAAAGTTTTTTTTCGAAATCAATAAAACTATCATGTTGTTTGTTCTATATCAGTGGAATTACTATTGGTTTTTAAGGTATTAGGTCCAACGATTTGGAAAAGCGTTACTTTTCCCAGATCACGAAGATTTTCCGATGAGCTCACAACGATTTTCAAAGACTGGTTCTTCAATCAATTTTATATTCGGTGTTCAAAGATAATCCTTCAGCCTTCAAATTTTCATTATTGTTCCTGTATTCAATCAGAATTTCTGTTTCGATAGCGAATCTCAATAGTTTTGCTACAATTGGCCTAACAGAGTCATCAGCTTCATTGCCAATTCTGTAAATATAAGCGATTTCTTGATCGCAAAATTTTATTTTCAATTTAACCCTTATGTTATTCGAACCTATATCAAACACAGGAGTGGAACTTTATGTGTTCCCTTTTTCAAAGAACGAGCACTGCACCTTTTGTTTCAATTGACAGTTCTCTTCTTCTAACTTTTCATTTTCTGCGTCCAAATCAACAATTCCTTTTAAGTAACTGCATTCTGGAATTCCTTCAGTTCGTTATCAATTTTCCCACTCAAACTTTTAACCTAAATCAATAATTCATAGAGATCATTTATAGAATATCGAAAAATATTAAGAGAGAACCGAGTGAGAGGACATACGAATTCTTATCCACTACATATTTTCATCTCCTCTCCCAAAAATTCCAGTGCTATTTTTTTAAACGATCTATGAAACAGGGCCTCGACTGTTTTCCAGGTTCACAACAAAACGAAGGGAGAACTGTACTAGTTTAATCAAGCACGGCACTTGGGGTGATTATAGAGAGAGTATCGTTGATCATATTTTCTGAATCAAAATAGATCATTTCGTGGGATTTGTCGCACCAGAAATCAAAATACTATACATCAACAGATAGGTCCACATCCTTTGGAATCAGACTTGTTTGGAGTTCGCCAGATTGGAAATCTTTCATCAAGGTTCAAAATCCCTCATTTTGGGATATTGACAAATCTGGATTATTCCATCAAAAACCCCCAGTTTTGAAGCCTGATTTCACGGGTACAGGAAGATAAATCAATAGATTGAGTACTGCAATGCAGTTAACGATTAGTCGTCACCAACAAAGTGTTAATATAGAGGGAAAATGGTGTAGGTATTAGAAATGACCAATGCATAAGCATTCATAGATGAGTATTCAGATTGAAACTCATCGTCTACTGCATAGAGATATCGAGATAGGACACTTGATAACGAAGCACACAGCATGGAAGGCAAGCCGTATGAACAAAACTGAACGGGATGTCCAAACGCGATCGAATTCTTCAGAGATGTTGACTGCCATAATGACAGCTCATTTGCTCGTTGTCAGCTTCGGCCCTCTTCGAGGTTTGATATAAGCGCTAGATTGATTTTTGATTCCGGGAAACCAAAGAGTTTCTTGTTGGTGAGAACTAACGCAAGGGTGCCCAATGATTTGAAATTATTTGTGTCACTTGTGTTGCGAGTAATTCATTTCATTTGACTCGCCCTGTACAAGAAGGAAATGCAACGTTCTCGAACGCTTTCTACCATCCAAAATACCCTTAATACAATCCTGACAGATATTTCCAACACAACATCTTTCATGAGAGAAGCATATGCATTCGTAAGAGAACCTGGGCATAATCCAGGAAAATAGTTGTTTTTCGTGTGTGTTTGTGGGTGTCTGCCCATAAAGCTCCTATGTAGGTAATAGAGACTGACCAGAATGAGATGTTTATACAACATAATCTGTACCAATATACAGTGATGTTTTTGTACAGGAAACTGTGATATTTTTTCCTGAATATGGATTCTCATCAAGTATAGGACAGTTGCATTCAATAAAAATAAAATTTGCTTGCATGTTCCCGACGTGTGACGCCTATATGGATCACTATCAGGGTCATTCGCGTTCTCAATGAAGGACAGTTCCAGCTCAGTCAAAAGTAGTCGTCCATCTGACTGAAAATTATTGAATGGCGTGAATCTTTTCACAGTATCTAGATTGGACCTTCTATGTGTAGCACCAATTAATTCTCGCACCGTAGCAAAAGTATAGTATTTTTGATTCCTCCACCTCGAATGTGTTTCTTTACAGCTCAACAGCTTCATGAGTAATCTGAGTAGGAACAATAGTTTAGAATTGAGACAATGACTAGCTGTAACTGTTTTGTTTGACAATACGAGATTGAGACATGACGAAATACAGTTTTGGGAGATTGCGATTCCAAGAGAATCTTATCGACTCACCTTCAAAGAGCATAAAATATCTAGTTCAATAATAAACCATAAACCCCTACATATTCGATTGATGTTATATGAAAGACGAAAAGTATTACCTCATTATTTATTTATTTGAAATTCTCATATTTCTTCTAGTAGCTGGTTTTTTATATATGCATAATAAAATTGACGTTTTTGCGATAAATTGTTAGTTGTACTTTGCAAAACATGAAGGTTAAAACAAGAAAACTGCGAAGTCACGTGAAGATTCACTAATAATTATGGTTTCATCCTCGAGAATTAAATAAAAATATATCGATTGGTGAATATTCAATAGGAAATGAGAAATGAGTGTGAACTCTTGAAGTTCAACGTTTGCTTCAATCTTGTTGTCACTGTTGTTTGCTGAGTGGTATCAGTTCGAACTTATATATAAGGGTCCCTATTGAAACCTGTTGCTAAACACTGATGAGTTGGAGGAAATTTAATCAAAACAGTACAAAGTGAAACAATCGAATATATAACTGTCAAATTTTGATAATGAATGAGTTAATCGAAAAGCAAAATCAGGATTAAATCGTCAAGTTGATGGGTCAAAGAAAATCAATTAAATGAAGTACTCAATCCCAAATGAATATATCAAGATGGATTCTGGCCAAAAAATCGAACTTGAAGGTTAAATCTATCAAAAAATGAATGTTGTGACGAAAAATTAAAATATTGAATATAGTAGTAGTAATGGTTACAGTGAAAAAAATCCATTTTGTTTCAATGGACTGTCGTGACCAAGACATTGTTTTTCCTGAAAAACTGATCAACTATTGAGTACTATTGCATTGAGGGACACATGCTTCATTTAAAAGAAGTTTGAAATACAACAAAATCGAAAAATTGAAGACGAAATTTTTCAAATAATTTTGAGTGTGAACTCGAAATTTGACAAAATGTCAAGATTAAATTCGAAATTTTATATTCTGACGTCGAAGCTAACGAGTTTGTGGCCTTCTACGCCGATTGCTGATTGAAAAAATTTGCTGATATAAATGATGTGAATAACCATTCTGCATCATATCCCATGGGTGAATTCGAAGGAACAATATCGATATGTGATTATGAATGTAATCACATCAATCGATTTGAGTACTATAGAAGTAAAAGAAATGTCACTTGCTATAGAGGAAATGAAACCAAGCAAGTGCATAGTAGCAAATATTTTCAAAGCATGTTGCGAATTTCTGTTGGACCGACTCAAAACTATATTCAATAGGATTATCGAGACAGGTACGTACACCAGTAAATGAAGATACTACAAAACAACATGGTTTTATGAATCTTTGGTCAACGGCCACCAATTTGATTTGCTTCACATGGTTAGTCTACGATATTTCAGAAGATCAAGCTGTTGTAGATGTTGTTTACACTGATTTTAAAACAGCGTTCAACAAAAATAAACCATGATGTATTACCAATGAAACTTGCCCGCATAAGAATAACAGGAAACCTATACAAAATATGTAGATCATATCTCATGGACCGGAAAAAATATGCTGTGTATAGAGGGAGTAAATCTTCAGAATTTTCAACTAACTCAGATGTTCCCCAGGGCTCAAATTTGGGTATATTGTTATTTCTCAGCGAAATCCCAAGTGGATGAAAGAAGAGGAACCGAACCAAAAAACAAATCCTATTAGTTCAACTGTAGGATAACCTAAGAAAACCACTACAACTCAAAGACCAATTGAGAAGTAAAAAGCATTTGGAATGAGGTTTTGAAAAGTATGCTTCGTTATCAATTGAATATGTAAATCTTAGGTTCTGGTTATTCCATAATTTCCAGAAATTATATTTCATAGCTAAATTTTGATATTATAGGTAAATCGTTTTTTTTTGTAGAATAACGTGAAACGGACAATTTGACCCCAAACTATTGAAATGAAGTATTTCATACCGAAGAATTGGTTTCCCTACTGATCTGGAAATAATCGAGAATAAACATCTTAGCATACTACATCTCAATATTAGCAGTACTAACAAATATTCACTGAAGACCTCATGAACCTGAATGAAACAAAAATGGTCAAGATTAATCTTGTAATATCTGGAGAGATTTATCATCTTACAGATATTTATAGACTCAAAAAAAAAACAATAAAGAACTCACTGATTATTTATTGAAATTCATTCAATATAAATTTCACTTCATAACTGGTGATATGAATTCTCATATTCTGAATAACTCTGAAAACACAGAAGATTATAAAAATATACTCAATTCATCTGAATACATCTCATATATTAATAAATACACGAGACTGGAAAGCAATACATATATTGACCACATCTTTGTTAAGAATAATCCCAAAAACCAACAAAGATATCGGATCTTATATAATGAAATATGAAATAAAGGATCACCTTCCGATTGTTAATAATAGTATTTCGAGTATGAAAGATACTCTGATGAAAGCTTTTGCCGAAGTCATGAAAGAATTGTGTTCGGAAGATTCGTCTAACAAAGTGGTGAATACACTTTTCCTAAAGAGCCAAATCGAACTTCATGCACCCCGCTTCATGGGTCATGCACAACAAGATGCCCAGGAATTTTTGATATACCTACTCGAAGGACTGCACGTAGATATCAATCAAACCACAGATAAACACAAGCCAATTTCAACAGGATCAGACGACAAATTTAGTGACGGCAATGAATCGCAAATGTCATGGATAGGCAATTCCAACGTACTGGAAAACTTCGTCGGACAACTAAAATCGACCCTGAAATGCACATATTGTGGTTACTGTTCCGTGACCTGAGAAGAGAAGAGATGTTGGATGGTGACGAGAAACCGAGATGTTCGCAGTGTAAAGAAAGGCGGAAGTGCTCAAAATCGTTGTCGATCCACAAGTTCCCCAATGTGCTGGTGATCCATCTCAAACGATTCTCTCCATCCGATAGTTCTAGGGGTAAACTTAATGTCATGGTAGATTTCCCGTTAGAAGGTCTGGACATGAAGAACTATGCGGCAGCCGATGTAGCCCCTTGTCGCTACAATCTATACGCACTCTCTAATCACAGCGGCACTAGATACAGTGGCCACTACACAGCTTACTGCCGGCATCCTTATGTGGGAACGTGGCATGAATTCAACGATTCTTGTGTGTCACCAATCTCCTCCAAATCACTTGTGAGTGGCGAAGCGTATATTTTATTTTATGAACAGGAAGGCATATAATATGAACTGTTTGTTCATATTTTGATTTTATTGTTATTTTATACATTGTTTTTTTAGGTCAATTTTCAATATTTTATTATTTTTATATATTCTTTCTTGATTCAATGAATCAACTCACTATATGTAGACTATTAAGTAGCCTTATATATTGTATGAATATAATCTATATTGCGACATATTAATAAATATGTACTGATAAAAAAAAATTGCTATCTGAATGACAATAAACGTAACTTCTAATGTAACTACCCAACAAAACCAATTATGTTGTAAATACTATACTAACTAAATAAGCCTTCGGAGTTACTTGAAAAATGAATACTAGGGTAATTTATTCGATGAAAATAACTTGAATTTGATGACTGAAAATTTTATAAACAAACTGAAGTTGACAAAAATACTAAAAGAATTATGATGTCCGAAAAATGCAGTTCTCTAAAAATCCCTGGATACTCGAGGTTTTCTTGTATCCATAAAAAAAAGGAATGATTTATATAAACAAATAAGAAATAATAAGAATGATCAAGATTTTGTGAAAACATACATATTCATTTAAACAAACTGAATGGATTGATCCATAAATCCCGAAAAGAATATGTTAGAAACTAGATTGAAAAAACTAAGCACAACTCTTCGAATCCCTGGAATTGTGTATTTTTAGGACCACTATCAAGAGATTGCTTGATTTTCAACTTGTGAGCTAGACTAAAGGAACTGGTTTTTCAAACGCAGCAACTTTTTGGGGTAGATAGAAGTCAACCCTTCCACACTTGCATATATTCCAATATCAATTCTCAGTTGTTTTCAGATTGTGGTAGGTTCAAATTACGGAAATCAAGAAAGAAAGGATTCGTCAACCGCAAAATAATGTATTTCAAACTATAGTTTCTGCTCTATCAACACCTCACTCAAAATGCACCCATACATGGTATATATTCACTGACCAACACTTATCTAACATACGAATTTTTCAATAAATTTTCAGTATATAGAAAAGGGTAACAAAATAAATTATATCTGTTAATGATTGAAATTGTTGTCATCCATCTGAATAAATTTTCATCAGATAATGTTGAGATATGTGTACATGAAATTATGATCACTTCAAACTTTGTAATTGTAATGTAACTGTATGATATTCGAAAATATCTTCTTACCCATTGCTGTAATATAATCAATTATCAGACCCAGGTCTGTTAGTTGTAAATGAATAAAAAGTCATATTCTTTGTAGGGACTGAGGAACATTGCAAATATATTCAAAGAGGAAGTTTAATATTCGTTCAGGTATAATATTCATGAAAAGAGATTTTTGAGAGATGAAAACACTTTTCTAGACATTGTCCCAAAAATTAACTAAAATTCTCAATATTTCGAAGAAAGAGTCGCTGAGAATTTAGGATCATCTAGTTATCGAAAGCTGTTACGCGATGTGACAGGTCTGTCAATTCAGGAATGCATAGACAAAGCTTTTTAAAATCCCGAAGGCGGATTTGAGATCTGCCTGAAGAACAGCCTGAATGATACCAAGTATCGTGAGAAAAATGCCAACCGAATTAAAATGTCTTCAACTGGATTTAACTACCGTATAGAAGCGATTATGCTTTTAATTTAGAACGAGATCTGTTATTATAATATAATCGAGCAGTTGGAACTTCTGAAGAGTCAAGGTTCCTAGAAATCACTATACTCAGTTGACGCAGGTAGTCGAATTATTATTGTGATATAGAGTTGCGAAAAAATATTTGGCACCAAATAGATTGAGAACATTCTTCATAATTTATTCCATAAATAATTGAAACGGATTATGACAAATAAAGGAAGCGATATATGTTAGAATAAAATTTTCATTCGTTCAATGGTGAACTCAATTACTATATAACACATATAATGGTTTTGAAAAATACACTTCTACTTATTGCTCAAAAGAAGTTGATTTATCCAAAAATCGTGCATTTTCCGATAACGTTTCTCTTTCATTTGGTGATCTTTTACCCTATTGAAGAATATTTGTTCGTGATAGGTAAGATATCTACTGATTTTTCCATGGCGTCATTAGATTACAGAAAATTATTCATTCGACTAGGAGAGACCATGCCTAGTTATGATATTTATTGTCTATTTGATTTTGATGATTAGGTATTGACACCAATATCTCGCTTTCCTTCAAATAAAAATTACGAAAAATATATATCCACTCTTGGCTAAATTTGTTTAGTGATGTTATTAGTGTTATTATGACCACGCTAGAGTGGCTGGTTGTTTGGGGCCCCCGAGAAGTTAGGAAGATCCGAGAGCTCCTGGGTTCAATTTCCCAATGGGGTAGATATTTTTCTTTCGAGAATTTCTGTCGTTTTCGGAAATTACTCTGCCACGTTTCATGTTGGCGGATTCGCGATTAACTATGCATTTTTTTCAGGGGCAACAAGAGTATTAATATCCATGGTTCTACAAATCCTCTGAGGTCCGGTGGAACTCTTGAATATTTATATGTAGTGGCCCTGGTTGACTTGCTGGATGATGTCTTCTTCAATGTCTATTGGATTTCTTTGGCACCTTGACGGAGTTTAATCGATGTTGGTTATTCGGAAAATTCAAACGTCCTTGACGCTTACCAGTAAGAGGTCATTGGATGGACAATAATAGGTCTCTTGGATGTCCAGACATGTTATCGGGTGATATTTGAAATAAATCTCATTCGAGGTTAAGTAATATGCAAGTGGTATAAGAGTATATTGGTCGCCAGTCGGAATGGAGTAAAGATGATAATGATTATAGAACTCGGTATACACCAATGAAAATTTGATCATGAATACGATTTTACCTTATGATAGTATATCGTAGTATTTATGTGCAGTATGTCATATTCGGTTTCAGCATTTTTTTTTTCAATTCGTCCAATTCGTCAATATTTATAATTCTTGAGGGAGCTATATTCAATTTTGCAAATGTGATGGCATTTCAGGAGTTAACACTTAACAACTGTGGAACGATGTGAAGGGATGAAGTAAGTTGATCAAATGAGGCTTTTGTTTCTAAACAGTGGCTGAAATTGTATTCAAAGGTTGAGAGTTGTGGAGAAATTTTGTTACTTCTGTCATCACATTTTCATTTCGTTTTAATAACTTCATTGTCGAGTTGAATGTCCCTATTACAATTCAGACCATTGAATCTAGTCATTGAGAATTACATTATTTTCATTGATTTCTAATTCAGAAATAGCATTTTCGTATTTTTCTGCATCTGACGAATCTAGGTTTTTCGAAATGCTTCTGATAATGATGCCCATACCGTTTATTAGTCTTCTTTTGAATCGTTTTCCTGGGGTCATAGCATTACATTTTTTTGGTACTTACTGAGGTTGATTCATTAATGGTTGATTGATCGCTGATAGTTATATGAAACAAGGATTTGATAGTCCTTGATTCACAGCATCGATTGTGTGTTTTGGTTGGAAATAATTGAAATTTCATCAGCTATAGGTTCCTGGTCAAAGTTATAAATGAAGATATGTGTTTTTTCTTTCACTCCTGTGATTTCCAGTTTGGAGGGTGGTAGTATGCAGGGGATTTTCTTGGCTCGGGTCATCGAAAAGACGGATTTGAAACAGTGGCGTTAGTAATCTAATTTGTGAACTATTCTGCTGTCTGATGTTTTGAATTTTTTTATGTTCTGATAATACTCAATTTAAAACTTAGGGAGTTGTTTATTACGTAGAGTTGTGGCCCCTTCGACATTGAAAGTAGTTTTTCCAATATCGACTGGATTTTAAGGAATTTGGTGGAAATCAGGGGCTTAATCTAGCGTCCTCAAATGTGGACAACGAACAATTTTATGTGAGTCATTATTTAATTTGCTTTAGACGATATCAATTCCCCACTTTTCCTTACCCGAAGCATTAGGTTTCTTCGGTACAATCCGAATAGGGAACGACTATAGTGATTTACTGGGGCGTATCATTTTTTTTCTGTCATTTTCTTGATTTGTTCGTTGACTTCTTTTCATGGATGAAAGGGTAATGAGTAATGGAGAGCAGCTGGATCCGGTAAAGTTTGTCGAGAGGAGAAACGTTCTGCTCTCGAAAAACGGAGATTTGTCGAACACTAAGATATGAGATATATGAGTAGAAAGGGAGGCGATAGATTGCCTAGTGATAGATGCATCACACAGGACTCCGTGCAGTTCAAGTGGAATATCTCTATGGCCTGGAAAGACTATCGCAAGGCATTTGATATAACATCAGATGAGTTTTTTGTTGCACTTACTGGAGTGCCTTGCGCTACCCAATCAAATAGTGAGATGCATTGATCAACTAATGCCATTCTGGTCGTCATAAAAACAGTTGTTTTCCAGAAAGACTATATTAGCCCCTTCTTCTTCACATCTTTTTGGCCGTTGCTCGTTACACCCAGGAAAACCCGTGAATTTAACTGCAGCACCCTCGACCGGAGGCATAAGGTGCGACATAGGATGACATTGAGCTCTTTGCCTTCGGGTGGTGCAGGTGTTGATGCATGCTGTCGGTATGGAATTCAGGATTGACAAATGTGCACTGCTCCATCTCGAAAGATGACGATGCGAGTGTCTCGTTAACAGAATGGTACTGGATGGAGCCTCAAAAGTCATCAGGACTCCGTCTCCCCTTCACTGCATGGTCGAAGACCGGGAAAATGTGGGAATTGGAGCCTTCTTTTTCAAGGCAGCAAGACGCGCTGCTGATAAACTTGGTATAGTCTTCGACACCGAGTAAGTGAACCAACTCTCTGTCTCCAAGATGGAGCCCACAAGTAGAGAAACTCACGTCAAGGCTGCGGAGGATGCTGAAATACTGCAGCTGCATACACACAAGCCCATGCATGGACATGAACATCGAGGACAATGGGTTATCTATTGAGCTGAAATTCGCCATCCTCAGGTCAGGTGAGCTAAAGTCTGAGAGTGAAGGATTCATCATGGCGTGCAAAGACGGTGTCAACACCTTTGCCTGCAGAAGCCGTGTGATGGGTAAAGAGGTTTTCCATACCAGATGCAGAGACTACCGACAGTCGCCCGATACTTTGATGCATTTGCTGTCATCTTGTGCAGTTCATTCGGTCCCGGCCTAAGTCCATCGCCCTCTTCGACACTCGTACGGAAAAGACAGGACACCAGTACCGCCTTGATTGACACTATCAATTTTTTTCTCCTGGAGATGCTAACCTTGTCAGCGAAACGCGCGTCGAGTGCAACAATATCAGTTTGGTGTTAGGATCTCTAGGAGAAGGACCTGCAGAAATTTCACGCTCTGCTGGGTATTTTCTGTAGAACTCAAAATTTGCTTTTGTTAGAATACACCGTATACTTCCACATAGAATGCCCCATACACTTTTGTGAACAGCACGATTGAGCTATTTCGAGTTGCAATGGGCATACTACAAAAAGTTGGTTTACATTCTTACATTGTGGTCTCGGTAATGTAGTGGTTAGTATATCTGCCTATCAAGCGGAAGGCCGGGGTTCGAATCCTCGCCAGGCCACCGTGCTGGGTAATCGCACGTTGATCCATTGCTTGCACAAGTTTCGACTTCTGAGGGTTGACGTTTGTCAGCTGGTTAACGGAAACGAACAATTTCCGAACAAATTCATGCAATAATTATTGAGAAACTGAACAATGGCGTTCTGTGTTTCACATAAGGTACCCCGTAATGCAAGAATATTTTTGTAGATTACAATTGGTTTCAGCTTCAAGTATTCAAGGCAGACAGTGCCTGGTCTCTCAGCCTAGAATCCATTACTCGCACAAGTTTAGACTTCTGACGATAGCTCCTTTTCTATTCGAGTTACAGAAAATGTCTCGGATAATAGTTGTAGAGAGCAAAAATAATGAGTGTTTTCTAATAAATGTGTGACTGACTAAACTGATGTTTTTACGAGTGAAACACCTCATGTACCATTACTGTACTGAAATCCTTCGAAAGACAGTTTCTCGAAAATATAGGGTTGTGAGGGAATCTTTATTTTTCTTCTAGTTTTCGATGTTCTCATTATTTACTATTTTAAATAATTTTTCAGCTTTTTCCTCGATACATTTTTACTCTCTCACTTCTTTTCGTTATAAATTTCAATTTGTTTTTCAATTTTATTCATTTCTATTTTTCCAATCTCATATTTAATTTTTTCATAAATTATTTTGGTTCTTCATTATTTTTCATTTCATTTTCACTTCACGGTTGATTTACTTCATTCAATCTCGGTGGTCTCGGTAGTGTAGTGGTTAGCATATCTGCCTATCAAGCGGAAGGCCGGGGTTCGAATCCTCGCCGGGCCACCGTGCTGGGTAGTCGCACGTTAAAAGGTAAGGCCTCGTTGATCCATTGCTCGCACAAGTTTCGACTTCTGAGGGTTGACGTTCGTCAGCTGGTTAACGGAAACGAACAACGAACAATCCTTCTCATTCATTTCATTAGAGCTGTCTTTAACGTTACAACCTGAGATTTTTTGGCATGTTACAGAAGATTGGTTCACCACATATCAACACAGGATTCTGCACGGAGGGTGTGGTAATCATTGACAAAGTTCACTTTAATACAAGCTCCTAGGAAAATGGTTTTCATACAGACACTTCGACTGAAGGGTTAATAGTGTTTATGGTTCTAGTTTTTCAACAATCCAAATATTTCAGAACAAACAGAAATTTGGAAAGATACTTGAAATCTTATCAGCAGTATTGGAATTGGCCCTGGCCATCAGGGGTTTTGTCCTCTCTTATCATGAATCCGTGCGGAAATCATTGAATTCGAATACTCAATGCAACATCTTAGGTATATGATGGTAACCTTGGTATTCAATACGCTCGGTGAATTTAATCCGAATTGTCTTAAAATTACCAAAGGAGTTGGGAGAAGAATTGAAGAGAAGCTCTACAAGCAATTTTTGACATGTGATTTTTTTTTCTTTTTCAGAACAATGAGAGTGCCACTGACAATATCATTATATGTATAGGATCTTTTACTGTGAATGAAGAATCATTAAATGAGAACTACTCAATGATTGGAACACTAAAAACAGTATCGGAGAAGACATTAATTTAGGAATTAAAATGACAGACATGCGATGCCTTCACATTTTTCTCGCAAATATATCTGCATAAAAAACCATAATGCTGTATTGTTCATTCTGAATCATTACGCCTAGGGGATGGGCTCTAACCTGAAATAATTTCCTAGGCAGAAAAAAAATCACGTGGGAAAAATAATGAAAACCATTGCGAGGAGACTGGGAAACAATGATGTATCTTCGTGGAAGATTTCGAAAGAAATTCATCAAAGAACGTGTTAAATCAAATTATATTCGAAATTTCGTTATTGTTCCCAAGACACTGTGTGGAATAACCATGACCCAAGTTCTTATAACCGAAACGTGGAGGTTACAATTTCGATATTCACGAATTCATTTGGGTTTTCAGAAAAATTATCATTCACCAAGTCATTTCGTAAGACTTGTTATCCCTGTTAATTTTTTTCTCATATTCTGATTTTCCAGTTATTCGCATAAAGTGTACACAAATTAACGGGGACAAATATAATTTGAGTTATATTCGGAACAGCTATTGAATATTATATACTTTTTCGCCCTGTAGATGAAAAGGTCTTCATTTTGTGATGATGAATAGACACACAATGAATATGTATTGTGTTTTAAAATATGGGCAATATTTGCTGCTTACTGTCGCCAGTGTCAGAATAAACATACACATCAAAAATATGGGGGCGCCTGGAAGCGTGCTGGGCCAAGAACCCCTAGAGTTGGTCTCTTCGGGGGGTCTGTCACAAGTCCCCTCTGTCAACAGAAACTATTCCGCCGTCGAACATACATGAAATCTATGTGAGGAAAATACTTGTTCGACAGAACGGAGCAATAATTCTATCATAAATATCAAGGTATTTTTATCGGCTCCTGAGAAATATATGATCATGATGCGTTTTGTGTTAGTTTGTAACCATAATTCATAACAATATTGTGCGAGGAATGAGAGATAAAGACTGAAATTCTTCTTGAATATTCAGGGTTCGAACAGAGATGCTACCATTGGAATTTTTGAATTCTTCTCATGAGTAGTTCAGGAAATTTCGCTACCGCTACTATAGATGAGGGATAAATTTAGAAAATTTTCAATTGCTCAATTCAGTTCCGAAGTGATCGATGACTTGAGTTCTTGAAGTACTCTAGTTGATTAGTTGATCATTCCAATTTCCTGTCCACAATGAACAATGTGCAAATTTGTGGTTCACTGAGAGGAAACTCGACAGAAAGAATAATAAAAAAATATCCGACGAACCACAGGGGAGAACATATAAATTGGTTTATATAGCCAAGGAAAACATAAGAGGATCATCATTTTTAAAAACATCGAGACTATCGAGGCCTTATCAGAGACACTCGAGAAGGATATATCAAAACACGTCTAACAGAATAAGACAGCTCTTTTCCTACTCTCCACGGAAGATGAAAATTGAGCACGCTTCAATGAATACTCTGAATATCATAATGATCTTGCGTCAAAATATTATATTCAAAACGAAAACTATATTTTGTAGTCCATATATAGATCATCATTTCATATATATATATATATATATATATATATATATATATATATATATATATATATATATATATATATATATATATATATATATACAGCTGCCTGTGAGATTTTCACATATTAGGGTTTACTAAACCGCAACACGTGTTTCGCTATACAATAGCTTTCTCAAGTAGGAACTTGCAAACTGTTTTGGAGTCTATTCATGTTATGCTCGAGGCATATTTTGACACGAGTGTAGAATAGTAGAAAATATCATGCAGTTGAAAGGATGAGTTGCAATTGTGATATATGATAAATTGGATTGTGAAATAGGTTCAGCTAATTTGACAAATGTAAGCGTCACATTGATTTGTGAAGTCATTCACAGATGGAGTACCCAGACGTGGTTTAGGTTAGGTTAGGTTAGCACGGTGGTCCGGGATGGAACCCACATAGGCCAAAGGCCCGTTGTGATGCCGTTAGGGGTGGTTACCACCCCCTCCACTACCGTGGAAACCAGTAGCTGCTGTTGATAAACAGGATAAGGCTTCTGATACCAATCGACTGGAGATCGGATAGGTTTTCAAAGTAGGGCTGACCCAGAGCAGAAAATATTTTCGTGAATAGGGCAGGGCAGTGACAGAGTAAGTGGACCATCCTCTCTTTCTCCTCCTCGTCTTGACAGCTTCTACAGAAGTCATTCCGTTGTAGGATTCCCATACGTGCGGCATGGCATCCTCCAAGCCAGTGTCCAGTGATGGCCGCAATCTCGTTTCCAATGGAGTTCCTGGGAAGAGATAAAATATCTTTAGTGCGTCGTAAATTAAGCTCTGGCCATATCTGTCTTGACGAGATGCAGAAGAGCTCCTCCCGCCACCTGAGGTTAGTTAGGCGGAGTACTTCCTTCCGGAGGAACAACTTTCGTTCAGCGATAGGTGCCCCTAGTCTAGTATTAGCGGATATAGCTGTGAGCATCGTGCCAGCTCTTGCTAATTCGTCCGCCATACAATTGCCTGCTATGTCCCTGTGGCTGGGTACCCAAATAACATTAACTCTTACTCTAGTCGCCAGCTCATTCAAGGCTTTATGGCATTGTATAGCCACCTTTGAGGTCAGGTAGACAGAGCTTAGAGACTTGATGGCAGCTTGGCTGTCACATAGAATAGATATTTCATTGGATTCAAGTCCGGTTTGAAGTACCCATTTGACTGTTTCATTTATAGCTACCATTTCTGCCTGGAAGGCACTGCAGTAGTCCGGCAGACGAAATGACCCACCACGTGGTTTAGGATTGCATGAAAGTTGATAGTTCTTGCTGATTCTTCTCCATAAAATGTCCCTCGAACTCTGTCCGCTCTACAGAATTAATCATATAAACGGAATACTCTATTCGGAAAAGTTCTGAGACAGAATTTCACTTGGAGATTTTGGAAGTTCATTCACGTACAGCTCACCCATTTCATTTTGGCAAGAAAACGATGATGTATCGCTCATTGCGAAACACTCAGCTATTTGAAACCTACATGAAGCTCAATGCGCAACCGGATGGGAAGAATTTCCCTGCCAAGTTGGATTGAATGAGCTGTGATGACTTCAAAGACTGAAGACTGACTGAATTGCAAAATTCGACTAGTGAAGCTTGGAAGATCGCTCTTTCCATGAGCACTGACTGATTAGCATCTAGAATTGCTAAAGCATGACTTTGTTCGAGGAAAGCCGATCTATTTACCATCTCAAGATGTCCTGATCAGTTGAGCAATCGAGCAATAGCATATACGTTATTAAAACGAACACTGTGGAAAATTGATCACCGGGCGTCTTGATTGTCGTTATGTGGTAGACTGAAGTGATGATCGAAACCTGTCGCTGAAAACGTATATATCAGTCATTTTATTCAACCTCTATCTCTGAAATGTACGAGTATGTAATAGAATATGTTTAAATTATTTTTCCCACTCACGCTGGTTACTAGGTTGTAGCAGCTTGAATCGAAAAGTGCTCCAATCACTTGTGAGACAGAGGATGCTTTTTGTGCAGGAAAGAATATGGATTGTTGGAATCACATCTAAATCATCATGTTATTACTTAAATGAACACAACTATCAAAATTCGGAGGCAGGCAAGTTAGATTACCTTCTGGATAAACCTCTCAGATCGACCACAAAAGTGGCTCTCTGAAACATGGCGGAAAAGATGTCACATGTCGAACTTATTGTTCAATCCCAGTGGCCTAACTTTCAAATCGGGTGAACTCTCCGGATGTCTCTTTCTATCTTATGAGCAAAGGCCATTTGGAATAGGAAAAGACATTCTACTCTTTATAGATATGAGGGTTCACCTGATTTGGACATAAGGCCTCAGGAGGATGGATTCTTCTGTCTCTGATTTGAATTATCTAATTATCTATCCATATGCAAGTTATATAGTGAGTACCCCTACCAACTCGGTAATTTTCAAGTCAACAACAAACGTCAAAGATCATTTACTGAGCTTTCCCCACTCCCGTAAATATCTATGAACGCCTAAGTGCACTGGGTAATTTGAAAAACTGAATATGAGTGAAAATAACTACAAATCACATAATTTTCAGTACTAGTATATATTCAGTGAATGTTTGTAATTTGTTCAAACTTCATGTAATGAAAATACCCTGGAAGTGCACGAATTCGGCCAGAACCATTTGTTCTATAAAATTCGAGAATGGCAAAATATCTTATTGTTTGTCCTTGTTTTTCTCTATGAGAGTTTGGCATTCATTCACCGCTGTAAAGTTCAACCATATACAATCCTGGTACCATATCGATTGATTTCCATTCAATTCCTCCCATTCTTTTCATTTCGATGGAATATCATACGTTGAAAAAAAATTGTGATTTCTGTAAATCCGGCTGTCTGAAACAAGGACATGTTCTTTCCAATGCAATGCATCTGGATTCATTAACGGTAAAAAACATACCCGATACATTCTCTCATTACGTAGCTGAGAATCCTTCATTTATCGAGCGCGTGTCTAGCAACCTCCCCGAGGGTATGAAGGAGGTACGGATCGTGGGAAACACGCCAAAGATTATGTTAACCGTTTCACAGATCCACATTCTGTACGACTCATTATTTATGGGTATAATAATATCTAAATGATCTTGGGTGGTGATGCAGGAAACTTTTGTTAGGATCAATAAGCGGGTGTATAATCCAAAATAATATGGTGACGATATATTGTTATAATAATTGGGGCTACGCATATAATTTTTTTCAGTAGGTTCATTTACAGAAATCAGTTCTTCGTGAAACCATTCTCACATCAAACTCTGAAATCATTGATACATCGAAATCCATCATTATATTTTCTATTTCGAAAATAACATACCATCAACAATGAGGGTTGACAGTTGGGCAAAAATAACTACCTCAAAAAACATGTTTGTCGAAATATTTTTTTTTTCTTGTTGAACTGGGGTAATTTTCAATGCAAAAACTTTGGTGTGTTTGAGTTGTGCTTTTCCCCTGCAGAGTGTCACTTTTATAGTTTCGTGACAGATAAGCAGCATATTTCGAAGGTAATAGTTTTCAAGAAAAACTACAGGGTACGTTTTAAATTGAATTGGTATTAATTTAACAGGTATATTTCCACCAAGATGAGAGTTTGGGGTTAAGGAGACTTACACCCTATCATCAGTCGTTTCCTCGATGCTTCCTCGACTCGGAATCAGTCGATGTTCCTTCAAAGAGTTCTTCGAAATCTCCTCCACATCGGTATTCATAGTCGTAATCGCAAGCTGCTTCGAATGAGGTTGAGTGAGGAAGGGACTTCATATATTTCGAGGAATTTTTTTATAATGTTAGCAGAATTTTGCTGATGCGTACAATTACCTTACAAACAACTGCAATGGCTGGCCTATATGTAGAAGGATTTAAAATTTGAGTAATGTTTTGAAAGTTACATTGGAAAACCATTTGTTATTTGGGTGGTCGTTGATATTTAACAAAGGTAATATGCTATGAAGCACTGTTTCTTTGCGACAACGCAATCTTTTATGGAACTGATAGTCGTCATAATACTCTATAGGGTTTCGCACATCACGTATCGTCTTATCAGGTAATCGTAGGGATTATACAAATGTTCACTAAAATCTTCAAAATCGTTCATTGTAACAACAGAAAAGTTCACAAACAACGCCAGCCAACTACACTTGAGGAATCCTTGAGATAGGTACCGAGGTACCTTGAGTTTGAAAGTTCAAACCCCCATTGAGAAAATACCTCAAGTCGTGGACATTTATGTCAACTAAGAATACCAATTTTGTAGCGTGAGGATAAATATTTTGAAAATAACCTATCATTTCATGAATGAAAACTATGCAGTCATCAGAAAATTCGCAAGACTTCTTGATGTATTGGTTTCAACATGGCCAGTGGTGCGTTATGGATGGTTATATATATTGTATTGAGAGAGAAACATATTCAACGCTCAGAAAGACTTGTGAGGATTACAATGCAGAAATGGAACAAATTGTTAAGGATATCCTAGCTTGGTGGGTGCAAACGTTGCCTCATAGGGTGGAGAGCATATTGTGGGTTGGTTTCGACCCGCGAGTTCAGGTCTCCGATGCAGTTTCGTTGATATCTTGGGAAGAATCAAGGCCAAAGAAGGAGACCAGCTAATCAGTTTCGATGTGGAAAGTCTCTACACCAACGTTTCCGTCAAAGAGGCTCTCGAGATCATCAACGAGAAGCTGAGAGAGGACGATACTTTGGAAAATAGAACAACACTACCAATAGTGGGCATCATGGAGTTGCTGGAATGCTGCGTTCAGAATTGCTATTTCCAGTTGAAGGGTCGTTTCCTCAGCCAAGATGAAGGACTACCAATGGGATCACCATTATCACCGGTAATAGCCAACATCTACATGGAGTGGTTCGAAGCATTCGCCATCGAACAGGCCAAGAAGAAACCCCGCGTCTGGTTGAGATATGTCGACGACGAGTTCATAGTATGGAACCACGGAGATGCAGAATTGGACGCCTTCCTAGAACACCTGAACAACGTGAGGCCCACCATCAAGTTCACAATGGAAAAAGAATCTCAGAGCAGACTGCCGTTTCTCGACGTGGAGGTGAAGAAGACCAGAAATTCATGGGAAACATCAGTCTACAGGAAACCGACGCATACTGGACAATACCTGAATGAGCAATCCAATCACCATCAATCTACGAAGCGAGGAATCGTCAAGTCTCTGATTGATCGGCAATCAATCTCTGTAACACCAAAGAAAGTCTAGACAAGGAGCTGAGCAACATAAGGAAGGATCTTCAAAAGAATGGATACTCAAAGGAGCTGGTGGATCGAACATTGGATCAAACATTGGCCCGCACGAATCAAAGGAACACTAAGGAGATACTGGAACAGCAAATTCTTACCATCCCCTACGTGAGAGGACTTTCACAGAGGATCAAGAGGATAGGTGGGAAATACAACGTCAGAGTCTGTTTTCGATCAGGGAACACAATACGCAGCCAGCTCACAAAAATTCGACCACCAAATAAAAACAGCGACACCAACAACTGCGTTTACCGGATACCATTCGAGTGCGGCAAATCCTACAATGTGTTTCATTTCAACTCTTCTTTTTTTATTTGAAATATCCCAAAACTGCTTTTTCGCCACGAGCGATTTGGAAGACATGCTTGATGATAAAACAAATATTTTTTCGAGCAAATCATAGCCTACTGGGAAAAAACGTCCCATGAAGTATTTGGAAAAGTCGTTTCGAAGTTATATACAGAATGTTATATTACATCAACTCTAACCACCCCTGTATATATTTTGCTCGAGGACGTTCTGAAAAACTGGTTGTTCCCATCATACAGTGTTTGCACGAACTTGCTGATGGAATACTAGGTATCTAGAATGAAAAATGAAGACGATGTCGTATGTAAAAAATTGCAAACTAAAAAACCTAGTTTGCAATTTTCTTAAACAACTATGTCTAAAATATCATCACAACTCAATTATGGTATACAGGAAGTATGTATCACGCCAGTAACTTCTCAATTTCTTTCATTGTAGATATGTTTACTTATAAATTTTAGGATAATATTCTTTTCGTTTAGTTATAATCTTACAATAGTGAAACAACTAGGTTGAAAAGATTTAAGTATAGCCACAAAGAAAAAAGGTAGTAATTTCTCCGCTGAATTACTTCCCTTTACCTTTTAACATTATTCCCTATCATTCTGATAATTTAGATAACTTCCTGGAATAGAAAGACAGTCAAATGAATATGAACAAATGTTGATTTTTTCCATGTCATTCTCATCATAACATTTTTTCAGAATTGTTGAGCATATTCTACTATTTCGTCAAAAATCATCATCATCTTGAAAAAAACTTGAAACAAAAACCTCAATGAGTACCGTTATAACTGGATTATTTAGTGGAGAGTTGGAGTAATATATCCTGAATACCTATCATTCCTTTTATAAATAGATTTCGAGTTTTAGGTGTTTGATATGATATGATTTTGCAAAACGTTTTCCAATTAATTCTTTCTATGATATGTTTTTTCATTATTCATGTTGATTTTTCATCATATTCCCTCGAGCCCAGGATGATGAAAAAAAATAAATAAAAGGGGAATAGATACAGTGGTGGTCAAATTTCGAGCTAAACCTCCTGTATTTCATTTCTGATATGGAAAATATTTGAGATATGGGTGTTTGGGATGATTCAAAGCCCATTTTTTAAATGAATTATTCTCATAAAGGAGTACCCAAATATTTTATCGAAAGTTGTGATGATCCCAGCTGTATTTTGTCTTTCGAACCTTCACATAATGAATACGACTTCAACTGAAAAAGATACAGTGGTGTTCGGAATTGAAATGAGACGACACACTGTATGTATAATTTACACGACAATGATCTCTCAGATATGTGGCTACGCTAAATATGAAAACCCTCCTAGTATCTCCGTAAAATTGATTTTTCAATACAATCAATAACTTGATCGATGTCTACTTTGGTACAAGGATTTCAACACATGAAGCAGGGTCCAGACCAAGCTCGCGAACTATTTATGGGAAATTTGAAGATAAGAAAGATAACTGGTCTGCGCAGTTATGTGTGATATAAAATTATATATGGAAATACTTTCTGCACGGCTGTCAATAAGACGTGAAACCCGTTAATCCTATAAGATTAAAAAATGTGATCATTAATTGCTCTTCCTAAAACTGCCTCAACAAAGTTTGCAAACAATAATCACGATACAAAACTTTTCTGTTTCTGTCTGTCAGGACCGTTGCGACTCGGTAATTTGGTGAGGTAGCCCCCCAAGAATTGGCAGATGTAAGACACTTCTTCAAGGCGCTGAGTTATGAGAAACCCGGTATGGGAAATTTGAAGATAAAAAAACGCTGTTCTGCGCAGTTATGTGTGATATAAAATGATGTATGAAAGTACTTCCTGCACGGCTGTCAATTAGAAGTCAAACCCATGAATCCTAGCTGTAAGAATCAAAAATGTAATTGTTAATTGCTCTTCCTATTGATATTATTTATATGTAAGCTGGACTAAAAGTAACTATTTATAAAAAACGATAGGGAAAACATTTTTCGACGCTGAAAATCGACGAACCTAGAATCTTTTGCAGATACTCTGGCTCCGTAACGGAAGAGCGATTTCAAAAATAGCGCTTCAAATAAAAGCGTGCGACAAAAAAGCGCCCCGACATGATGGCGTGCGACAAAAGAACGCCTCGACATGATGGCGTGCGACAAAAAAGCGCCTCGTCATGATGGCGTGCGACAAAAAAGCGCCCCGACATGATGGCGTGCGACGAAAAAGCGCCTCGTCATGATGGCGTGCGACAAAAAAGCGCCTCGTCATAATGGCGTGCGACAAAAAAAACGTTTCGACATAATGGGAAAGAAGACAAAGTATTCAACAGAGAACTGAAGACAACAAATATTTCAAGTAATCATTTATCTACAACAGAAACTCATATCAATCAAGTGAACTCGCCTTCCAAAAACTACAAAGATAAATTATTAGCAACAGACTTCAAATATTCTTTTATATTACAAAATTTATATTCGGATACTATCGTCAGTAGTCTAGTTTTCAGCTGCACATATTTGTTCTTAGGGTTTTGCTTTTCTCTTACTCCACTACGATATCTAGCCAGAAATATATTCGAAGATACCTGTTCCTTTTTCAACTGTTGTATTAGTTTGAACATATGTGGATGGTGACAATTCATAGTTTTCTGGAACGAATTATGCCAAGCTTCGAGTGAATTGTTTGTTCTTGGCATATCACTCTTAATCCTGTCGAACATATTCCAAATAATTATGGGAAATCTTGGTTCAACGTTATTAATCCTTCTTCCAACATAATTATTCTCCCAATATTCTTCAAGGGGTTGGAGGTCAGACATAAATTCTTCAGTTATTATTTCGTAAGCGAATTGTACATCCTTTTCTGGAACATAACTGAGAGCAAGCATTTTACATTGCAATCTTGCAAACTCGTTATTCTTATATAGTTGAACCAATTGATTTTCTTGTATTCTGCGCCACAAATAAGTTCTGTGTCAAGTGAAAAAAACAACCGACGATTCTACAGTTTGGGAATGTTTCTCTCACTGCACAAATTGAAGCCTGTTCAAAATCAACCAATACACTTTTGGGATTTAGATTCGGTTCCAACTTCGAACATTCTTCAAGAACTTTTTTATAAGTATCTTTAGTCTTATTTGGCAGGATGGTAAATACCATGGGAATTGATTTAGCGTCGATTATCACATGGATGGTAAATAACTGTTGGAAGAGTGTAGGGCACGTCTTGAATGTTCCGTCCATGGCCCAATGTGGAAATTCTTTCATTATATCCAAGTTCTTGTGAGTTCCAAATATCAGAACTCGATTATCGCCGGATACCTTTTCCTCCTTTGAATCGTAAAGAAGGAATTCCTCTCCTCTTTCAGTTTTTTTCATTTCTTCAGTTATTTCGATATCCTGTATACAAGTAAACGATGTTGAAGAAATATCTTTCTTGTTTCTTTGACGCTGGATCATTCTCCTCGAAGCTTCATAATTAGGCAGACGGACGGCAGCCTCTTCGGAAACCTTGCCCATGCTTGTTTGAATTATTGATCTAGGGGTGTCTTGTGTTTCTGCTAATTCCCGTATACTCTGCTTATAGATACATACTTCTTTTTCAGCAGGATCCGGAGCATGATTGTGTTCGGAGGTTGGCTTTTTCCCGTGATCGCTAACAATAACTCGGCCCTTGTATCCTTTCCTTGTACAACGCCACGATACACTGGCAGAGTGTATTTTATCTTTTCTATATCTGTAACCATCATGATATAGAATATTTCCATCCTTTTGAGATTTAAGTAAACTCATTTTCGGTGACAATTTATGATACTGAATGACTTTTCAATAAACAATGCGTTACTCCAGTGATGAGTCGCTATTTCGTCGCAGAAACGTATTTTGTAGTTCGTCACAGCGCTTTTTCATTCCGCGCTATTTTGTTGCATCGCTATTTTGTCGTTCGACATTTTATTCATCGCTGTTTTGTCACAACGCTATCCTGTTTCGCGCTATTTTGTCGCATCACTATTCTTTTTCGCGCCAATTTGTCGCGTCGCTCTTTAATTATCGCTATTTTGAGAAGCGCTATTTTTGAAAACGCTATTTCGTTACGGAGCCAGACACTCTGCCAGTAATAATGTAAAGCTGCGTCCTCACTGAGTCGACACTGTCGATCGACTCTGTCTATCGACATTTATGATCAACAAGCGACAAAACTGCATCTGTCCACACCGAGTCGACACAAATGTTTGTCGATCAGTAGAAATCAACATTTCTGACGAAGATGATGTAATAGTTGCTTGTGCCGCATATATTATTATCGCGACTAAAAAAAGAAAAATTTCTCAAGTTTCTGTTTTTATAGTTTTTGGTTTTAGAATCCCATAGATTTGTTTTTAGTTTGTATGCCTCAATAAAGGCTATGACTTTATCTTGTTCCCATTCCATTTCTCTGAAGAAAACACTCGGTTACGATCAACAAGGCAAGAATTCACTGAGTACTAACGGTTTGTCGAATATCGAACGTCGAAAACACGTCCACACACTAAAGTCGATCGTATGCTCTTTTATGTTTACCGACAATTGATGGAAAACAAACAACATAAAAACTGTATTTAAACCCACAAAGAAGATTCAACAGAGCCTCAGATCGGCTAAAGACAAAAGAGATCCACTGTCTGCAGCAGGGGTTTATCGCATACCATGCACCTGTGGGAAGGTATACATCGGTACCACAAAAAGATCCATGGGAACAAGGCTAAAGGAACATGAGAGAAACTGCAGACTAGGGCAAACTGACAGGTCGGCTGTGGCGGAACACGCACTTAGTGAGGGTAACCACAGGATTCTGTTTGAAAATGCAAAACTGATTGCACCCAACCAGGGATACCATAGCCGACTGGTACGGGAGGCAATAGAAATCCACAAACACACGGATAATTTCAACAGAAAAGCTGTCAACCTCAACCGAATATGGAATCCCATTTTGAGAAAATCGATAATAACTGCAGGTAGTTCTTCAGATAATGACGATTATTCTCCGAACCCAGATGAGGTAAACAAGGTAATCAATATTAATGACAATTCCCCTAATCCGAATGGAATAATTAGCACCGCAAACTACCTGAATCGGCATAAATACAACTTGCGAAGAAAAAATTCCCAGTCATCGGAGTGAATTTCAAGATGAATGAGCCTCTGAAGAAGCTAGCCACTCGAGCCAGCGAAACGTCAGGAAGAAATTCCAAAAAACGACGGCCTTCAAACCCGAATAAAAATAGTGATACTGAAAACCTCGGCCGCGAAAGCCTTAACTATTTTGTCGATATACACATTGTTTGATAAAATAGGTGATCGTAGGAAAAATTTTGTACATTACTTGTGCAAAAGTGATTTTTCACACTCGTGAGATTGTCGCACTCGGCTTACGAGTTGTGCTACGATATTTCCTACTAGTGTGAAAAACTTCACTTTCCGTAATATCATATCTTTTGCTGGCAGTGTTTTATACAAAACCAGTTTATCAGATCTGGAACTCATAGAGTTAAGACTAGATGATTATTGTTAATTGATTGTGTTGAGAATACATTCTTCCGGCTTTGTTATTCAGCGGTAGTTTCTGTTACAAATTACTGAAAGTTGGGAATTCGTGGATGAAAAAATATGCAAGTTGGGAAAATTATCGCTGTTCATGGAATGTCAGGAAAAACAAAAAATTAAGAAGGGATTATCACTTCCGTAAAGAAATCTCTTTCTGAAATGCGTCAATGAAGACAAAACTATACGATTTATAAACGTTACGGAAAAATCTTATATGAACCATTATTTAACATTAATGTATTTAATAACTTTTTGAGAGGTTACGGTTATTTTCAAATATGTCTATGAGGCCACAACGATACGTTTGGAAAAGGTCTTTTTTCCAGTCAGCGGAGCCTTTTGAGAACTGTTTGGTCCTATTTTCTCATTTTGAGCCGCTGAACACGAATCAGGAGTCGAAACGCGGCGCGCTCCTTCCGTTCGGAGCTTGAAAAAGGCATGTCGCTTTTCCATTTGCAAAAAAAAGATCAGGTGCCCTCAACACCTCATTCTACTTCCTTCAAAACCCTTCAATCAACCTCTCAAATATTTGATTCATATTTTATTCCTCGCTGACCGGATATGGACATATCTCGAGAGGACTTCTGTGTGGTATGTTAATGTGAAGTATTACTGACGAAGCAAATTTTATTCTGAGTCTGTATAACTCAGTGTGATATGAACCATTTTCGATAAACTATTCCAACCTCTGATTTTCCTTTACATGCATCGATATTTTGCACACCAGAATTCAGAAAGTGTTCAGATCTCAACAATGTGCATATAACAACGTAGTTATAGAAAACAAGCAAATACAATACAAAGTATTCATATTCATATTTTGTTAACAAACTGAAAGCAGAAAATATCGTTTCTTTACCTCTGCTTTGTATTATAGATATCTCAGTTATACAAATTATGTACAAAGAGTTGAAAAAGTCTCAATTTACGTTACAATAATGCCATTCAAATTGCTAGCCTAGCAAAAATCTTCTGAAACTCGTGTACTGTGAAACATTGGGGAAAAGGAATCCGAGAAATTTATCACTAATATATTAACTGTAAGGAAAGTGCCCTGGACGCCCAATTCCACTAGGGCTATTTCTCGCATAGACAACCCGAATAACACCTCCAAATAACTCGAGTTGCCGACTCATAGACGAAAATGAGTCAGATCGGTGCGTATTCTGCCGTTTCCTAAGCCATCATCTAATAATTACACATAAACGTTATTTTGAAGATGACGGTTCATGCCGTGCGTACTTGTGTAAATCAGATGATGAGAGTGATATATTGATATCCAAGAAAAAAAGGTTTATAATCTGGGAGAACTCTCTCTACAATGTTTTATCTCATGCAATTATTGCAAATTCTAATAAAAGGAAAAGACTAAAGAAGCACTTCACAAGAACTTGGTTTCTTATTTCGTGACTGACGTCCTTCTGGAGGTTACTTCCATCAGCTGGTACCGATATTCCACAGATACCCATTTCAAACCATAATACGAACGTATAATGAACCTGAAATGATCCAGAAGTGAACATGTTCTGGATGAAGATATACGAAAGAAATCCATGGGCAATATATTTTGGAGATGATATATCAAATATGGAAGGAATAAGAAATATGTATTTTCCTGATTGTTCAACACTTTCTATTTCCTTGCTCGCCCACTCGGTATGTGTTCAATGAGACGCCAAACTTGTAAATCCTGTAAGATTAAAAAATGGAATTATTAATTGCTCTTCCTTATTGATATCATTTACATGAAAACGGGACTAAGAACTTTTCATAAAAAATTTGAGAAAAAAAATGTTTTAACGCCGAAAATCGAACCCACAATCAGTGCTGATTTTTTTTGTAGGCTGTGTATTAGTGTAATCGCAACCAAATGTCATCCATAGTTTTCGCTATCTTTTTTACGAGTTGAACGTGCAAAAAAACTCCAAAATCTTGAAAACTCACTCACTGAGGTAACTAACTTGAAACCAGACCATGGAATCAGTCCAATATAGGCAACAAGTTTCTCAATTTGTAAAAAGAACCTAACAAGAAATAGTCGCTTGGAAAAAGGAGTAAAGCCACAAAAATAGAAAATATTCGAGAAAGAATTATATATAATTCTTAGCTACATATCCTATCTTGTCACAAAAAAACAGAATGTAAAAATCAAAATCCTTCAAATCATTGGTTCCAATCAAATCATCTTCGAAACCTTCACCAGACGATGATCCACTTGCTCCAAATTCTTCAGATATGTCATCGCTTTCCGTTAAATTTTTATTTTTAAAGGATCTTTTCATTTTACTGTTATCTGAAAACACTTTTCGTTTCAATTTAACTGCTGCCTCTTCTTTCATTGTCTGTTATTTTACTCCCGCTTTTTTTTATTTCTTTCCAATTTTATTCTTTTCTCTGGCTTCACCTGGTCACTGTTAGCAGCAAACACATTTTTTTTAAATTTTGCCTTTTCTTGTGTTCTTCTTTTCTGTTGGTCCAAATTTTCTCTGTACAAATTACTGCTCGAATTCGGCATCTTGTTGTTTTCTTTGCCTAGAGGTACCAACGATTGTCTGCGGCAGTGGGGTAACAATATTCAACAACTCGGCGAAACTTTATGCTAGTGTAGGTAGAACATTATCATATGTTGGGGTTGGTGCAGCATTGGCCCCGTATTTTTCTTAAGCGCTTCTGTAGTAACGAAATAGTGATCTTTGAATACATGGCAATTGACAGGTCGTTGCCAGAAGCTTTGAAGGCATTTTCATCAATGCCGACGGTTGCTGCTCTACCGCAAGCTTCTGAAAGTGGTGCAACTACGTCATATTATGTTTTTGTTTACCTACATGTTGCCTTAGATATGTTTCTTGTGCCTGGACGGCAAAAGGCAACATCATGTGACTGCGTACTGTATGTGTATGGATAGGCAATCGCAACATAATAATGCCATCATCCCTAGCAAATTACAATTCTTCTGAATTTTGGCTGTGAGACCATCTACGAATGAAACAACTGGCTCTTCTTTTCAACATACTATTGCATTCTTTTTGAAATAGTGAAGCCATTGTGCAAAGAGTTCACTTGTGAAGTATTTCAAGGAAAAGTTTCAGAATCCTGGATTGCGTCCAATTTCCACAAAAATTTTGAAGAACGTTTAAAAAGGCTCAAGATGAATAAAAAAATAGGAAATTTGGTGCGGAAACCATGAAAAAGTAATTTTTTCGAAAAGAAAATTTTTATAAGCACTCAATCCAGATTCCGAAATTCTACTCTGAACTGTTATTTTGTCAGTGTACATACCCGATTTTCCGATAGACCATTATTCACACACACCATTCTTTGAATTTATTAGGAAAATGTGCCCATATATCCTCCAAGTGGAGATTTTTATTTTATTTTAAGGTGGTGAGAAACAGGCAAAGCAATATAGTTTATAGTTTGTACCGTCATTTTGACAGCTCTAGACTGTTTCGAATCTCAAACAACGTTGCCAAATTGGCAAATCAAGTACTTATACCTAATGTAGCCAAAACTACTAAACTCGCGTAAAACGTAATACTTTTATTAAATCTATCCCAACCAAACCTAACTAGCTTTGCGAAAAACAAATGTTTTTATTAAATCGATCTCAACCAAACCTAACTAACCTGACCTAACCTAACACATTCATTGTGGACCTATCAACAAGAAGGATGGATTTTGCAAAAGTTGAGTCATTCGGTTATGTTCGGAGACTGTGGGTAGAACGAAATGTGGGTGCAACGACATGCTCCCAACCAAACCCAACTAACCTGACCCAACCTAACACATTCATCGTGGACCTATCGACAAGAAGGATGAATTTTGTAAAAGTTGAATCATTCGGGTATGTTCGGAGACTGTGGGTAGAACGAAATGTGGGTGCAACGACATGCTTGTACACGGCTACAAAAACTTTCTCGGAAAAACGTTTAAAATACTAAAAAAAAAATCATGAAATCTATACTAACCATAAAGAGGTAGATTCCATTGATTGGAATTCAGAACCATTACCACGAAAGATCTATAAATTGTACGAATCATTCAAATATGAAATTGTTGAATATAATTCACAATTTAACAACGTCGCCCCAATTCAATCGAAGCCGAAATTAATACAGCTAGTTGTCATTTCTAATGAAATTTCAATTGGAAATCTGCAAAGAATGAACGTTATAAATGAACATTCCGGTGATATTTCTTGCAGAAAAATATAGAAGGATATGGTTTCTTATAGAAAATGGTAAGTAAAGTGACAAATCAAAAGTGATTTTTTCGTTACATAACCTAAAATTTCACCCTTCATTCCTTTTGAAAAGGAACTTGCTATGGTTTCCGCGCCGAATTTTTGTACTTCTCATTCATTTCTAGATATTCTGAAGCTCCCCTAACAATTTTATCGAAATCCGAGGCAATCCAGCATTCTGAAACTTTACCGTATTTCAACATACAATAGTAGTCTTTACTCCCCGCTCACCCACTGCTTGCTGCTTCAATCTGATGTTCGCCTATAAGGCCAACTATCTTCTGTGGTTTTTCCTGGACAGTATTGAAGCTACTATCATCTTCATCATAAATTTTCATACCGGTGATTCAATGCATATCTACTAGTTTTTCTAACATGTTGAAAAATGCGTCCACCCCCTCTCTGCTGAAACCTCTCATTCTGGAAAGAGATGTGGCTTCTGTCTGTCTCAGTGATGATTTGGATTTTTTTTTGCATAAACTTATAGAGCTATTTTTTCTTGCTAATTCATTTTCAACATTGAAGCAATGTGCAATTCCGTATATTTTTGCAATACAAAATCGACTGTATACTTCAAAATGTCGAGAAAAAAAATTTATATTTCACACAACGTTTAATTTTTCCTCTGTTATGTTTCTGGAGTTATTCAAGCTATAGCTCCTGATCCATCACAGATACGACTATAATCGTTTCGAACTTTTTCCTGCAGGATTCATTGCTCTTTGAAATGCATATATGCACAAATTAGTTACTATCAATGTTCATTAGTTATCCTCGTATCTTCTGATCTTTTACAGCGTATAAATCAACACATTTTGAAGAAATTCTACACCGAGAAAATGGCATCAAGACGCAAAATATATATCAAAAACTATTATCACTCACAAATGTCATAGTTTCGATAATAATCGTGTTTCAATTATTTTTTTCTATATATCTTTTTTGACCGTATCATTTTCGTAAATTGAGTTGTGGAGTTGAGTTCTGTATATGATGAGATGTTCTTCAATCCCTAAATCAACGAGTTATACTCGAGAATGATTACGTATTGATATACGGTTGAACGAAAATTCTTGCACTCTAAAATTATATAATATTGATAATTTCAATATGATGACACATGAATTGCATTTTATAGTAGTCGAATTTTATTTATCAATTTTTGTCTTTCGACTGAAGGAATTTTGGAACAACTAGGCTCATTGGTATCTTCAGAAGAATCAACTTTTTTTATAAATATTTCTTCGGCTGCTTTTTCCTTGCCTTCTCCTTCGTTATCATCTTCTGTTTCGTCGCTATGATCTCCAAGCTCAGAAGAGTCGTCCATTACATTGAATGTCCGAACAAGTTGTACGTATGCTGGGCAATCAATGAATAACATTTTAACATTTTCTCTTGAGACTTTTCAATTTAATTTCCTTCCTTTTTTGTGAATGAATCGAAGACAATGAATGATATACACTTAACTATCAACAAATAGTGTTAGTAAAAAAATTTGATGTCACTTCTTTCATAGAAGTTTTATATTTCCTCTTTGTATTTATTCGTTGAAGGAATATAAAAAAGTTATAGAATATTTTTCGCACATATTTCATTCACCATATTCCACAATTTTTTTGAGTTGCCAATATTTCGATTTATAGCTTTTTAATAAAAATCAGTTCGTCTCATTTAATTTCGGAATCGTTTGAGAATTTCTAATGTTTCGTTCTTGCCACTTTTCATATAGGCTAAACCTGGTTTATATTGGATTTGTGATGCCAGCTGTAATCTAGTCCTTCCTTTCCATCTTTTTTCAATTATTGTGCTTGAATGTGTTTTACTAATTTATCAATGAAGGGATTTGTCGCCCCTTTCACACTGTTGCACGTTGTTAGAGTTTCCCAGTTTTCTTTATCAATTTTTCCCTGAGTTCAGGGTGATTGATTACAATTTGAGCTTCGTTTTAACCTAAACTCAACATTTCTAGTGAAGATATGATCTATGCCTGTCTTTGTATCAGTAGTAACTTTTGTATATTATATATCTATGCAAGATACAAATCCTACTCAAGAATGTTGATGTTGAAGTCACCGACCCAAATATGCTGATCCCTATTTTTTTTTCATAATTTTCGTTATGTTCAGGTTGAACAAACATCTGTGAATTTCGTTTATTATTAATTTTTGATTTTTCAAGTGTATTGTTATTTTCAAAAAAGACAGACCGCCTACTTTCACAATATCTGCTTCTGTGTTATAGTTATTTTCTATATAAATGACTACTCCATCATTTCTATTTAGGTTCCCTTGATTGAAAAAGATTGAAAAAGATATTTTGAATGTTTTTGATAATACAAAACAATATAACTCTGAAGTTATTCGATACAGTAGTATGTAAAAGTTGACACATTTTTGGTAGACTTCGTATTTTATTGTGAAAGAGTGAATGTTTTGTTGCCTACTTGAATCCTTCATTATGAAGGTATCTGAGCTTTCAATTTCGAAATATCTGATGAATCAATCTTTTTTCATAAGATATAAAAAAACAGTTCATTGGATGACAATGTAATCATATAACAATTTTAGAACAATTATTCATCACTGTATTTTTCATGTCCCTGATTTCTGTGGGGGTGTTAGTTTTTTTAAATTCCTGTAGTTGTCTCAGCAGGAGGGGTGCTTCCAGAAAAATTATCTTGTTGGACAACATTGTTTTGAACAGTGAATCTTATGTTTTGATGCTCTACACCGTTTATTATGATGTTTTCTTTTCCTGAGAATTTTGCATCCTGAACTTCTTCACCAGCTGCCTTGATTTTTCCCTTCAATAATTTAGTGATTTCTCTTCCTTCCTTGGGTAGGTCATTTGCCACAGATATACCAGTATCTTTCAGATTTTTGGTATGTTTAAGGACCTCTATCTCCTTGAAAAATGATGTGAATTCTATATTCACCCGCACGCCAACTTGGTTACTTTTTGGTGTATGGAATTTTGAGATGTATGATCTCCACTAGGTTTACCCTAAGTACCTATATAACTTTCTCTGCTGAAATATTCTCTTTCAAATTTGAATCGAAAACGACAATACTGTTCTTTCGATTCTTCCTTACGGTAGATGAGATACGGTCTTTCAGTAATTCATTCTCTTTTTGATTTTTCTGCAACCTTTCTATCGGCGGAATCATCTTGACGCCTCCTGTGACTCTGGATAAATATTCATCGTCGTATGGTGGCCATTTTCTTGGCGCTGGCAAAACTTGCAGCTCCTCTCCAGGCAAAGTACTTCTCCGTTTCCATGAATCTTTCTGCGATAACGTATCGTGCAAGCTATTCCTCAGTGGTCTTGAAGTTGAAAAGCCACTTCAACGACGATTGGTCGGATATAATCAAGAACTGCCGTTGGCGAGGGTTTCTCCAAAGCATTCAGCTTTCTTACTCAGACTTCACTCTCTTCTTCTTGTTCGGCTGTCGTACGTCGCCGATTTCTTCCCACCACTTACATTGATCGAGCCCAGCATTCTCGTTTCAGATCCCCCCCCCCCCCCTTCGTCTCAGTTGTAGGATTTCGGCGCACCTTTCGGTTGTTATCAAGTACTTCTGGTTGGCAAGCATTTCTCCAGCTTTTTGACGAGTGCTGCTAGGACTTCACTCAGGCTCTTTTCCTCTTGTTCAGTGACGGTCCTGACCTGATGATCTTTTCGCAACTGTCGGGAGGCATTCTTGGCAGCTTCGAACTCGAAAGCATAAAAAATCATCTTTCAGGGTGCGGTGACATCTCAACCTCAATGCCTTCTGCATTTCGATGTTTCTGATCCCGTCAATGAGGCTGTTCACACATAACTGGTGAATGGATTATTCTGGTGCTTTCGGATAGACAAGTCTGATCAGTCATTCAATATTAGCCTGGTATGCTTGTTCTTGACTATACTTGTTCCAGGTCCTACCTGACATATCTAACCTCCAGAGTCGACACGACAGCTACATAATCCCTCTGCTTTTCAACTGGGATGAATTGCAGTATTTCGGATGCTTTCCCTTCCAACGCCAGCATGAGCGCTCTAACTTTCTTTCCAACTATTGCTCTCTGCATCCGCTCCGAATTGCCTCTTGTAGATGTACCATGAATTTGCGCCATCGAGAGTGGGGGGTTTTATTACGCCCTGGCGAATACAACCTTGCGATGAAATATGGATGTTTTTCGCCTTCTGCCCTTCGAGACGGAGAATGACTTGGTTAATCTGACGTAGAATCTCTTCCTTAGTTTTCTTGAATTCTTCTTTAGCTTCCATGACTCGCTCTCCTTTTGTTTCTTTCACTTGGTAGTGAAGATCTTCTTCCATTTCTTCGGCTTTTTCCTGTATTTGACTTACTACTGAACTTTTTCATTGGCCTCCTCTTCTTGCCCATGACGTTGTTCTTCAGCTTCTTTCTTTTGGGTTGTTGTTTTCCAGCCTCTGGTGGTCTTCTAACTGCAACTCAATGGCCTTCAACATTCTCGCAAGTGTCTCCATATCGTCGTAATTCATATCTACCATGAAATGTTTGAGCCTCTTCAATCACTCAATCCGCTTGTCTGATACCGGTTGTTACGTTTTTATTCAGGGTTCGAAGTGACAACCGTTATGGCAGAATCCAACAACTTTATTGTAACAAAAACAATAGTTATGTTTCAGGAGAAATGAGAGAAGATCATTGGAATTACTACATGGTTGGGTGGAACTGTGAACTGTTAGTGTGTTATGAGTTATTTTGAATGATGTATGGCAATTATTCGGATGCAGTTTGAAGAAATATAGCTTTTACCAACGAATCCAAGGAAAATAAAAATCACCACTGTTCTCTGAAAATAACTTGAATGGTTACACAATCTAGCTGATAAGAGTAGTGAAACTGAAAGTGCAAAAAAAATCGAAAAAGTTTATTGCAAAACTCAAGTGTTGGTCAAATGGAGTATATGTTATGGCTTTGTTTAATAGATATAGTGGTTTAGAGGTTTAGAGGATTTTTAGTTCTTGTTAACATATACGCTGTATATGAAATGAATGTAGCTATATGAAAATAAGTTACACCAGTTTTGAATAGATTCTGTGAACGATTCAACAAACAAATGTATTCAGTTTTTATTTTCAAAACTAGCTTTGACCTTGAAGGTTAACAGATTGTAATTTTTAGTAGTCTATTTGCACTGGGACGTTCAGGTATTCTTTCATCACAATGGTTTGCTCTTCGGGATAATCTCCACTAGTACTTAGCACATTCTGAAACCTATTTGTATATCCTTTATTGTAGTTTTCAATTGCAATCCTGCCTTGTAAACAGATCAATGAAAATCAATATAATCCATAATTCATGATGAATTTGTGAGAAATTGAACACAATTGGGTGTTTCTACTCTCTATGGTATCGAATAGGTAGGTATACTGAAAACCAGTTTTTTGTGTGATAACCACCAGTTGTGTATGATTTTCAACTTTTATATCGGAGAACATTTGAACAGACCGCTTAGAATAGTTGTTCAACAACTGGAAAACCTGGTTCTTTATTTCTCTAATGCAATACAACTTTCAATGCACTCTGTTCCATCAGTAGATAGACAGAGGAGTGAAATAATGAATTAGTTTATCCACTAAATATAGTTCCATGGAATTTTGTTTTTGCATGATCTCAGGAATTTTTTCTCCATTTCATTCATTTGTAATTATTGTATTGGGTGCGATTTTCAGGTTGCCTACTGATATCAAGAGCAACACTGTATGTTGTGAATCGGAACTCTGTTATGATGCACTATGTTCCGAATTACCCTTGATACATATAATAGAAAACCTCCAGAGCCCGTTTAGGTAGATACATCTATTGTTTCAATCTTAAAAATTCATGTCACACAACCTCTCTCAGATATATTAGTGATTTGAATTTATGCATTAGCAGCTCTAAGTCACGGAACTTTCGAATCTAGGAAGAAGAATGGCAGAGTTTTCTTTCCCTTTTGCTGAACATACACACAAGTGCATCCAGAAGGCAGAGCCTTGTGCGGGCAAGGGTCGGCTTGTTATTTTGTGTCGCTCATTTGCTATTTCAACTGTAGGCTAACCCAGAAAATCCTACAGTGCTACTAGGTCGGTTGGTGTACCAGGATTGGTATCTAGGCAACTAACAATTGTCTCTCGCACAAAGCCGGTCAGAAAAATTCTGCCCGACCGCAGCTCGAACCAGCAGTGAAAATAACCAAATTGAATATGAGGACTGCGTCTTAGACCGCTTGGCCAGAACGACCGAGTTACTGGTATATGTAATACACATTCTCAATTTCAGTAGCCAAAACAGCATGAATCAATCAAGACCCTCGTCACTGTTGAAGAAACCCTGTCCGTTCATGATTAATGTTTAAATCGATGTTTACTCGGACTTCGAATATGGAAGACATTCTTTTTAGGAATCAATCAGGGCGTGCGAGTTGTTTTGTTATACGACTTTTCGACTCCTCTACTGGAGTTATTTTAGAGAAATAATGGATACCTCTGTTAATATAGTAGTGTAAAAAATATAACCTCTCACGATTCGACCAACTAGATCGGATCAATTGTTTTTTCTGGAGGAGCAACAACAACATTATAGTCTCATCATTCTCGGGTGCAGCATTGCTATCGACTAATCCGAATCAATACAACAGGGAAATTCTCTTATCATCTGAGGATGCCTCGGTCAATATCCGAGCGCTCAACAACTGCACATTCTCCTCTTTGAATATATTTATGAGTTTTTGCAATTCCAATAAAATTATATCCTTCGCTTCCACTACAGTTCATGACCAATTTGTAGAGTTTTGTTGGGAACGAAATTCATTCAGACAGGCATGGAGTACTCCAAGGCTTCCTGGTTTCCACTGAATTATTCATCATCTTGTAACTCAGCCAGTATCAGCAAATCATTACCCATATTAGCCAGCTTTCTTCTGATGGTCTTCAGTTTATTCTTTGATCACGGAGAGAGTTTCACTCGGAGGCAAACGTTAATAGGAGAGGTAGGGTTACGTAGACTTATGAATGTTTTATAGATGTTTTTACCACGTGTACTGCAACATGTAATTATGTGTGGCCAGGAGGCTCTTTTGAGAAGTTTCTCACGCTTAACGTTCAAGAATTAGTCATATGGTCCCTAGTCCAGTTGGATAGCACAGTTCATTTTATTGCTGAAATAATATTTCTGCAGCAAAGCTGGTTTTTATGAACCTTCCTATTTTCAATAATCTTGATCTAGAAGAATTTGAAAATATCATGTTCTTGAACTACGTTCATTATTCATATTTTATGAAGAAATATTCAGTTGAGTAGAAAAAAAGATGGAAATTCACTCAGTCGCATATAGAAAAAAATGTTGCGGCAAAAATTGTTATTTCAATATTTTTTACAGATTCTTCTTTGAACAGTGTAACAAAATTCATTTGAGATAAGTAATACAAAACAAAGTCATATTTTATGCGCATTCTTGATATGAATAATATTTTTTGTTTTGTAGAAAAATGGTGCTGTTCAATAAACAATATATTTTACGTGTTGAACATTAATCAATGTATGGGTATTCAACAGATTCAATAGATCATGTTGAAATTTATCGTCTGCAACTTTCTTGGCGGATTTCTGCAAAGATATGTTCAAAAAAATAGGTTATTGACCATTGATTTATTGGTAGAGTTCAGATATTAATCACAATCGAGAACTGTTCTTCTCAGTAATTAAAAATATATCCCCTTTTTACTGACACTAGTTGAATTCTATTTAGGCAAGCAGATATTGCAGCTCTGGAGAAAAAGACATTAAAAAATTCTGTGATAAAGGTCATTATTTTCTTAAGTTCTGAAAATAATCACAACGGGTGCCAGACATATATACCATATGATATTCTCAATAGAATTAGATCTAGTGCTTGTATACATTGGTTGACAGGAGACAAAAATTCGAAATCCAAAATATCACATATTCAAATGAGGACCCTAATAATATTGTTTTGAACTATTCAAAATGTTTAGAATTCAATAAGTTTTTAGGGTATTATTTTCTTAAGTTCTGAAAATAATCACAACGGGTGCCAGACATATATACCATATGATATTCTCAATAGAATTAGATCTAGTGCTTGTATACATTGATTGAGAAGAGACAAAAATTCGAAATCCAAAATATCACATAATCAAATGAGGACCCTAAGAATATTGTTTTGAACTATTCAAAATGTTAAGAATTCAATAAGTTTTTAGGGTACTTCTGCATTGCAAATGCTTTTGGAAGTTTTCCACTCTGCAGTTGTTAAATTGAATTCACTGGTGTTCACAAATTGACAGATCGATTACTATTTGATACTCAGAGTCTTCGATATTTTTATACTCGCAGCCTGTATATAATGCATGCTCAAACTCAGAAAACGACCTGTAATGATAGTTGCATAGTACGTTTTGCTTGGCCTATATTGCCTAATTTTATTACACATTAATGATCGCTGTGCGGGTGTACAACAATAGCTTTGATAGTATAGGCAGAACTGTGAAGATATTTCCACTTGAGACTACAGTGCGATTCCCATGTGAGTTTCCAATCCAGCTGCATATACAGTGTTTTCATCTTCCTGTTGAAATCCCACTTATGAGAGCTCATGATGGTAGAATCATAATGGGGATCTTATGTTGAACAAACAAGATACTCAAGTCCAATTGAAAACAATTTCAAAACAGGAGTATTCAATTATTCATTTTTATACCAATTATTCGTTTTTTGTATCCTTTTCATGAAAATTGTCACTCGCTTGACTGCTAGTGAAATAGTGCATGGCATCGGTATCTCAGAGACTGACATTTAGGTAGGTAGGCACGAACAAAGTAATTATCCAGTACGGTGAAGATTTCATTTGTTAAATAAACGATGAGATTGAAAGCTTTGGTGTAAGAGTTGAAGATTCTACTAGATTTCAGTTATCCTAACACCAAAGTGATATTTTTGCACTCGACGAGCATTTCGCTAACATGGTTAGCATCGTCAGGAGAAAAAAATTGATACTAATTGGTATCAATTTTCGAAAATCAAGTCGCGCATTGGTAGAATCTGAGATTCATAGAGCTCCAATCGTTTTAGTTAAACATTGCCAGAGAAGGTAATTCATGGACGAAAAGAACTGTTTAGATAAGAAAAAGTTACTTCCAAAATCTTTTATGAAATTTCATCCTTTCTTGGACTCGCATAATATTATTAGTGGGAGGAAGACTTGTTGACTCCCAACTTTCCTTCAATGAGAAGCATCCTATGCTTCTACCAAAGAATAGTCGTCTTACTGAATTGATCATAGAAAATATTCATAAAGAATATGGACACCCTGGCTTGCAGTATCTCGTCAGTCGAAAATTTTGGATAGTCAGTTCTAGAAGGGCTATCCGCTCTGTGTTGTCCAAGTGTTCAACTTGTTTCCGACAAAATCCTAAACTCTTTCAAGCAATGATGGGTAATTTACCTACCCTTCTTGTCAGTCAACTGAAACCTTTTTTTGTTAGGTGTTGATTTAGGGGGTCCTTTTGAAGTCACCATGAACGAGTATAGAGGTGCTAAGGTTTCTAAGGCATACCTGTGCCTCTTCGTATGCTTTGCTACCAAAGCTGTTCACTTGGAACTTGGGTCGGACCTATCATCGGAGGCCTTCTTATTAGGCTTGAGATCTTTCATTGCCCGTAGAGGTTGTTGTGCTCAAGTATTCAGCAATTGTGGCACAAATTATGTCGATACAAATCATGGACTCTACAACTAATGGACTAGCCCTAAGAGAGAGAGGATCGCGGAATGATAGAATACTTATATAACCTCTAAGGGAATTCCTTCCTCATTGTAGCAGATAAAGAGAGGTTAAGAAGGATAGAGTAATTCAAGTATACAATTATCATTGTGTCCTTCACAATATCACTTCAATGTGCATATCCTTTCTCTCTCTAATGTATTCCGCGTGGTGTTATATGGGAAACTGTTATTGAGGTCAGTCCATTAGTTGTAATGTCTGTGGTGCAAATAAATATATAGTTGAGATCATAGAATCAGTTGTTAAGGAAAAGCGTATTGTTTGGAAATTCAATTCGCCATCCGCTCCGAACTTTGCAGGATTGTGGGAGGTGGGCATAAAACAAGCTAAATGTCATCTTGCCCGTATCGTAGGAGACCAAATGCTCACACATAAGAAGTTATCAACAGTATCCACACAAATAGAGGCTGTACTGAACTCGAGGCCATTATGTCCACTCAGTTCTGATCCTAGTGATCACTGACCGTGCTCCTCGATTTTGATATGACCAACCTAAAAATGAATAGATTATCCAGAAACCAGCTATTGATTCGTATCCATCAAGACTTTTGGAAAAGATGGCCTCTCGAGTATCTACACACCTTGATACAAATGAATGAATGTTCATACGATGACCCTAGGTCGATTTCTCTTGGTACCATAGTGGCGCTCGTCAATAACTCATTTCCACCGATGAAATGGAAGTTTGGCAAAGTAATTAGAGTCTTCCTGGGCTCTGACGACATTATACGGGTCGCGAAAATGCCTGCCCGAGGCGCGCGGGATGTTCAACCTTGACGAGCCCTGTATATAATTTGTTATATATTTCATTTAGATAAAATTTAATCAAGGTAAGATCAACATCATCGTAGAGCCAAGGATGAGAGTGTTGCAATACGAAGCACGAACATCGCTAAGAACCAGGGTAAGTCATCTGCAACCACTCGATTTTCAAATCAGAAGGAGAACTTATCGGTACTGAACACGAAGTAAAACCTTTCACTTATCCAATTTGATTTGTGGATTATAACATAGGTATTTATTTGATATTTTCACAGCTCAGGGATTCCTAGCAACAGTCTGCATCAGTGCTTTACAAATGTTTATTCGAATTTGAATTCGCTGTTTATTTCTTTTGTGGTTGGAAAATCAGAATTGTCATATTTCAGAGTTGGAAGTGTAATTATATTCTAATTCTCATATCGGGTAGTGGCTGTGGCCAGGGGGTCAGTAAGAGTTTATTCAGAGCGAGGAGTGATCAATGGTGATCAATGAGTCGTTCAATAGTCCTGATTGGAAGGATATATGTGCGACGGGTGGTAACACTGAATGATTGAACTTCGAACCGAATCTTTCTATACGTTCGAAGGATTGAAACGATCAGCACCTCTTCTGTTCCTGGCTTTACACAACGAACGACATTTTTTTTTACAACGCTTTCGATGTACAGTCATTAACATCTCTGACAAAGGAACCAACTGAAGTTCAATTTTTTTCATAATTTTGGCTTACCGCTATAAAACCAATATCTCCTTTAAATCTCTCGATCATTATATATTTGAGAGTAATGCTGTACCCGATACATTATGGGGAGTTCGTCCATCATGTCAATATTAAATAGTAATCAATAATAATAACTATTCCATTTAAATTCGGGCCAGAAGATTCAAGTCATTCATTGACTAAATTTATCACGACAATCTCTATCTGTTTCAACTTCAATAGCATGTAGTCGATTGAATAGTATATGTTGATTAGATGGATCGGAACCAAAGTTATAAGATGAATGTAGTCATTGGTTCTTTGAAACAAATTCCGGATCTAATAAATGCGTTATGTACCAGAAGCGTTGTGAATAAAAAAAATGACTTACTTGGTTGTCGTCTCTTTCAGGATATCTCCATTCGTACTCTTTCTGTTCATTCATTCAATTTCTATAATGTTTGAGGTACATACAATACATATCCGTTCTATCCTCATTCGTGTACTCGACCATTTCTCACGAATTTACTAATCAGATATAATACAGCACAGTAATGACTATAACAAATGACAGATAATAATATTTATTGTACCCACATCGCCTGCATTGAGTAAAATCCATCTTTTCCACAGACCTTATATATCAATAATATTATTAGTCTGAGATCTTTAATCCCCAGAACTGCATCATTGGAAAATGAAGCTGACAATTTCAGACGAACCCAAAATTAAGTAATTGAAAGTGGGTGCAGGATTGTATGAGAGCGCAAGCATTATTCATGCGCATTAGTGCGAGATGTGTAATGCGTACCTATGAATTTCCCAACAACACTCATGAATATGTTGATTTCATGAACTATATATTGATAAAATTATGTTTCCATCAATTTTTTTTGTGAACATAGAAAAGAATTACATGAGAACCAATCAAATGCTATTTTAAAATATATCAATGAATTTAGAAGTATTGAGAAATAAAAAAAATTAAATGGAATAATGAAATTAATGCATAAATACTATATTTTGGATTAAAATTGACACATGAAAATTTCAAGATGGCGACTGGGCGCCATCTGGAAACAAAATTTAATGGAAAGGGAGATTTTGTGATAAATCATTTGAGGCTCCTGACAAATACCTCAAAACCCTAGAATATTAGGCCAATATCTTCACGTACTACAAAATGGCGGAACATTAAATAATTACCTGAAAACAAAAACATTAATATCGATATTTCCAGAAATATTTGTTTTTCTCTGTCATATGGCAATCCCAACAACCCGATAAGGTTTGATAGGTTATTAATTGTTCATAAAAAAAAATAATGTCAGTAAAACGAACATCATTGTTCAGTTCAAATATTTACATATAGTTTCCAATTTTATAAGTATACCACGGAAACTATCTCCAAAATGGCCAATTGATCAAAATTCAACAGGGGAATTGTATTTGAATATGCTGGCAACTACTGTTGATCCTCTAATCTCAGAAATCATCGAAGTGAATCCTAATGAACTCAATATGGATATTATTATTCCAACAAGATGGAGCACCACCACATAACTCCGGACAAGTAAGACTAGTTGGATAATACTTACCATGGTCGTTGCATTGGCCATCGAGGTACGGGATGGCCAGCCCGCTTGCCAAGTTTGACACCTTTGGACTTTTTTATGGGGCTATTCGAAGTGGAAGGTGTACGAAACTGAATCTGCTTCAATATTAAATGTACGACAGAGAATAATAAATATTTGTAGAAACATCAACGTTGAAGTGTTCGAAAATGTTCGACGTGAAATATCGAATAGGCTGTTCTTATCTCAAGACGTTTGAGGCGAGCGTCGATGTGTGTAGGCGGTTATTAAATGTTCCGCCATTTTTAATAGGTAATAGGATAGATAGGTAATAGGACCCGTTCGACAAAATAAGGGGGGGCATTGGAGAAATGCACTGTATATTAAGCTTTTCCTTTCCTAGGGAGGAAAACTTTGTCTCCTAAAATGAGACCAGTAATGTATTCATTGGACAGAGGGTGGCAGAAAAAAAAATTTAATTAAAAGCCAATGACTCCCAAACAGTACTTAATAACGCATTTTTTAATACAGAATATTTGGAACAATTTTCGATATTTTCTCAAGTAGGTAGCAACATTCTGAAAACGAAATCAATGGAATTAGGTTTTTGCCGAATATTCTTGGAACCGGCAGTGACATTTTGATTTTTTGTGCACCAGAAGACAAAGCTCAGAAAACTGCAGTTTTGTATCCAATAAACCGACCATCTATCTCTTTTATAGTTCAAAAGTTAGCCATACATTCACATTGAAAAAGTGACCACACTGTACATCGAAATATTCATAGTATTGACAAACTTTCAGAACATATTTCTGATACTCAGGACTCAAGGATTTTTGGTGACCACTCTATCTGGGAGAGATATTTCTCGACCTCCCTATGTCCACCCATAATCTCCTGAAGATTTTATCAAAAACATGAAACTGTTTTTATTATCTGCGGCTCTAATCGTCAGATCATCATAATAAGAATTTGAGAGTGTAGGGGACAACAGAGCACTGAGGTATTTTTGAAGTTACATACCTCACCGCCTCCGCGAAAAAATTATAAAACGGAAAGAAATTCAAGAAATATTTCGGAAAGTGGTACGAACAATTCAGTAATGTTACCTATATATTTGTAAACATTTCGATTATTATAGAAATTATGCTAAGAGTGGTAAAATGAAAGAATCTGAAAATGGAATTTAAAGTATTGGGTGAAAATGTAGGAATATTGATTTCCAAAATACTAGTATTGTTACAAGGTTCGAAATATTTTTTCATACAACAAACATCTACAGCTGCTTTCTTTCATGTTGGACAAACTAATCACTTCTTGTCCATCATCTGCCATAGTACTTTTCCATTTTAAACACGAAAAGAGTGCAAACAATGCATATCGAATACAATCCTAGCCTGGACAGAATAAAAAATATTTATGCGAACCACTGGTAATCATCTCGAATGTTGTCGAACTTGTAGAATCATTTGAAATTCACCTCAAAGATGGCAAGATGAGTTCGGAAATTATAGTTCTTCCATGAGAAGTGATGTTTCTACTTCAGACACAGGTTCCAGAACAATAAAACAATCATTAAAAGTTCCATGTTTCAAAGTATTACTATTGCCAGTGTAAATGAATCACAAAAGCGGCCTACAACGGAACAACTTCAATTTTCAAATCATTACAGAACTTCGTTGGATTGTACATAGGATACAAACATTTCAGCCAAAAGTGTTTCGACCTTGAGATTGGAACCTATGATGTTGAAACTTTTCTAGAGACCAATATTACCGTAACAGTAAATTGATATAATCAAAAGAGTGTTCCAGCAAATTATACAGACATAAATATGGCTCGATTCATGATCTAAGCTGATCTGCTCGTTTTTCCAGAATTAATTTTCAAATACTTCTCTTAACTCTCCATCTCCTACAAGCCATTTCTTATATCGATAGAATGCTTGAAGAAGAGGGATCACTGAAAATCGTTTCTATCTGTAGAAAGATAGCAACGGAAGCAGACACATTACGTGGAAATCTAAACAAATGCATAATGAAAGTGCTAATTTCGATATCCTCTCGATGGAAACGGTATGGAAAGCATTGAAGGATATTACTGGAACTGTGCGAATGATTTGCGATCAGTTGACAGTTTTTCACATATTTCGGATACCATTTTTCATACGGTAGATATTTGTCAAGAGTTCTTCAACCTGCCGAGACACTTTCTAGGTATTTTGTTGCTGGAAATGCGTGTTCTGTCATTGATGAAGATAGTGATGTAGACATTTGTCAGTGAATTTTTCAGAGTCTGAATAGGAATTACTTTTACATTACTTTAGCAACTCATATCACAGGAGTGCCAAACAGAGCAAGGAAAAATTTTATACCTTTTTTGTGGTGCAGATATCATTGATCTTTCTCATGTGCAGTCAGAAATTATGTCTCACTCGTTCGTATAATAATCATTGAATTGAAAATTTCCTTATTTCCATAAAATTCATAAGAGCTAATGTTTTCTATGTTCTCGAAATAAATAGTTTTATGTTGGATAAAACGGGTCGTTTGGCTACGTCGAATTCTCCAAGAGCGAATTCTTCCTACGTCGAATTCTTCCTACGTCAAATTCTTCCTACGGCAAATGTCATTCCGTTCCATTGACGTCATTGAAACACGAACGTTTCCGATGATGGTCCATACACCCCATTGTGGAAAGTTCGCTGTAAGAAGAATTCGACGTGGAAAAGATTCGTCGTAGGAAGTATTCGCCGTAGGAAAAATTTGCCTTAGGGAGAATTCGCCCTAGGAAGACGTCGGAATACGCACCCGAATAAAAGACAGGTAGTGAGCTCCTCGATATACGAAAATTGATGATTATTAAGATTTGAATGAATGGACAACATTTATGAAAAATATATATCTTTAAATTTTTTTCTTGAGGGGTCATGTGACATCAACAATATGGTACTTCTGGTTATTTCTACACTCTTATATTTTCCATGTTGCGATCCGATGATAAGAACCGAGGAGAATTGAAAAAGTTCCAAACAAAAGTATTCATCTCTGAATATATTCATTTTTTTTCTATCGATAAGTGAGCTTACTGAGAACGAACATTGTTCTAAAAAATTGTCTGAGGAAGGTGTTTTTTGACATCAAAATCCAGGATTACCTTTTAAAATCATTTTCCAGTGACCCATAGGTATGAATAATTTCAGTTTGCAAAAATAAATCGATTGTTCCTGCGTACTGAACAGTCTTATTCTCAATATATTGACCAAAAAACCAATTAAAAACAATTACCACGATCACACTGAAATCACACAAATTCGAATATCATGTATATACGTTTTCATAATTGTTTTTCAACAATAAAAATATTGATAAGTGCTTTCGAAACAACTCACCTTGAAGATAATATAACCAGTTAAAGACTCAACACCTTTACAACTTTACCTTCCTTTAAAATGTACGGAGGGATAGGCGACAAGCGACAATAAATGATGATAATTCTTGTATGGTGAGTGCCTCATTCTTAGTGAAGAGTCAAATGTGGGTGGCAGTCGTTGAGTTTCGAGTTCGTACGTGGGGCTTCAGGGCAGGTATGCGACCTGAAAATGACCTATGACCTCTCATCATAGCCGCCTTAGACACAATGGTGTGGGTACGTTGATCCGCGAAGTTGAACTTTATTTTATTAGGTGGATGAGGTGGGACTATAGTAGTTACAAAAATTCAGCATGTTACTAATATATTGATTTCCATACATTCGATGGGATTTGAATATGAACCGACAAAAAGAGTTTTGTCCCCAGGTGCGTATAAAAGGAGATAAGTAGGTTTGTCCTGCTTAAATTTGTTGAAATTCGGGGTATTTTTCGAAAAATGCTCTCCTATAGATATTCATGTAGGTAACCTTGTATTCTGCCTCAATGAATATGTAATTATTGAACTGAATATTCAATGAATAATTATATGAAAACTAATTATGAGTTCACAGGAGTGATGTTAATTCCAGCACAAAAGTTTTCATTCTCAATTCTAAAGCCGCATGGTGATTCAGATAATCTACTTACTTACAGAAAGACTGGAATCACTTCCACTGAAAAACATCATACCTCAAACAAAATTATCGGAGATTCACAAAAAAAGGTATTCCTGAGAAAAAGTTGTTTGCAACTGAAACCAAAACTACGTGATGTGATCCAAAATAGTTTTCTAAACGTATAACGGCACAACACCCAATTGTTATCTACTAACCCGGAAGGAAGCTTTTGTATTTCCCGAGTTCCATCAATAAACCTATTTTTTTGTGAAGTGTTAATATCTTGTTGTTATAGCGGAGAAAGTCTCAACAGTTAACGTCAGAGTGGAACCGGTAATGAAATAAATATTTTTTCCTTTGTTTTTCATAACATTTGTTCGTATATGGTCGACAAAATACCAAATTTAAACAAAAATGATACAATCCACACAAGAGACCTGACATGCATAATTGGACAAAAAACTAAAATTGGATATTTAATTCGAATAAGTAGAAATCAAACTAGAAGCAATAAGAAAAATAATGACCTATCAAAAAAAATCACAGGGTAGAAACTCAAATTGAAATATAAGACCCCAAAATTCAAAATTAAGATAAACATGAAACCTTCAAATTGACATACACAGTTTATCAGAATTGAAATATGACCATTTTGAGTTGAAAAACGTATTCCAATAAATAGAGAGAGAGTAAATAAGCAGCAATAATAAGAATAAGAACCTGTGAAATAAATGGGTCAAAATACAGGGCTTTTTATGATGAGCGTTAATTAGCCGTTTTTGGCAAACTATTCAACAGATCGACCTTAAAATGTCACAGTATGCATAGATCAATATGATCTACACGCCTGAAATATTTTAGACGATGCGGCGTTGTCGCTTCTACTATAAGGTGGCGACTTCTTTGATTTTTCAAATGGAACACACCGTATATAATATCATATTATGATTCATTATCACATTGTCGACAAATTCATGTACTATTTCCATATACCTATCTATTACCGTTTAGAAGATATGAATTAATTTCTATATTTTTTTTTACCAAACATGAACTTTTATAAATGCTGATAATCTTGAACTCTCTTGCACTCAAACGATCAAATTTGAAATGGAGTGGAGTGATACTATGAGGACCTTCACTCCGAGTCATATTTTCATTTGCCTCATACAGTGTCTACGAGGTAAATCAGTCTCTTTCAAATGTTGGATACAGTAGAATTTATAGGGATGCCATTTATGCTTATTGAGAATTCGACAAATTGTCATGTAGGGTATGCCTATTTCCCTTTCAGCCTCGTGCAGAGAAGCATTTGGAAATGCATGAAGGTATCCCAAAACTGTTTTACCATTGTCATCATCATCCACTTTAGTCTTCTTACGAATGATTTTTGGACGGAAGATTCCATTAAACCTACAGTTTTTTAGTAGTCGATTTATCACATCATTATTCGGCTTCGGAAGTTGTGGATATCTTTAATGAAATACTAGGCATGTTCTACTTGCAATTCAATTGTACTCACCATAAATTATTATTAAATTCAAGGAATCTTCATTACTGTAACCTAATCTTGACATTATTCTATTATAATTGGTAGCTATCACAATCAGTCGAAACCACCAACGAAAGTCTGATGTTATATAATTGCTTAATTTTTTTTCCTAAGCACACTATTGAAAAATATTGATGTGCACTGTTGTACGTTAGAGATAAATACCTCAATGTATACAAATTGTAACTTTTTCTAAGGTAGGTACATACCAATTTCGAATTGACTGATCTGAGACAGTTAAAAAACTGGATCGAAAAAAAATATTACTGAGTATAAACAAATGTTGAATATCCAAAATAAGTGATGAATTCAAGAAAACGAGCAATAAAATCACGTCAATTTCCATTTGAAACAGTTTATCTCGAAAACGGTTCGGAATCTAAATAGTATTATCTGAACGGAGTCAATCTAAAATTGAATGTAGAGCTCAAGAATGTTGAAATATACAGGGTGTTCCATTTGAAAAAATTGAGTTCCGCTCATTTTTTTCATGAGATCAAAGTATCTGCAGTTTTTGAGGACCCTGTATGAGGCAAATGAAAATATGACTCGGAGTGAAGATCCTCATAGTATCACTCCACTTCATTTCGAATTTGATCGTTTTAGTGCAAGAAAGTTCAAGATTATCAGCATTTATAAAAGGTCATGATTGGTGAAAAATATATCGAAATTAATTTTTATCTTCTAAACGGTAATAGATAGGTATAGGGTAAAAGTATACGAATTTTTTTACAAAGTGATAATGAATCATAATATGATATTATATACGGGATGTTCCATTTGAAAAATCAAAGAAGCCGCTACTTTATAGTAGAAGCGACAACGCCGCATCGTCTAAAATATTTTGGGCGTGTAGGTCAAATTGATTTATGCACACTGTGAAATTTTCAGGTTGATCCGTTGAATAGTTTGTCATAAATGGCTAATTAACGCTCATCATGAAGAGCCCTGTATTGATTCAAAGTGGAAAGCCACAGAAATCTGAACAAATAAATTAACATAAATTTTTATCGGATACTGGGTTTGAGGAATTGAATTGGTCACAGATGAAGCGAGGCAAACGAGGAGATAGATAAAATAGATGAATGATAAAATTTTAAAAAAAGCATGATTTTTTCGTAATTTCTTTAAATTTTCAATTCCATTTTTTCAATCAATTATTCATTTTCAATATTCAGTGCTTTTTTATTCTCCATTCGTTCTTCGTCCATCAATTTCCTGGATAGGTTCATACTGATTTTTTATTTATTATGATTTTTTTTTGTTCGATTTCTGATTTTTCTGATTATTTCAATTGTCTTAATTTTTATTATTGGTCATCTCTTCAAATAAATTCTCCTATTCACATTTACTACTTCTGATTGAAGTTTGATATTCTTGCGTACTATGTTTTTTGATGGGTGTCACTTCAGAAAATTCAGGTAAATGAAGTTCGAATCAACGTCACTCGATGAGAAACATTTTTGAAACATATTCAAAACAACCCCAAAGGAACTTGTTAGCTCAGAGAAAACCATCTCGCGAGATTCTTTAGTAATAATCATTTTTTGTCTAACATTTCACCATATTTGCTTATATCACCGATGCGTTTTTTCCTGAATCGATTGGGAGCAAAGCCAATAAATATGTCTCAAAAATTCATACTCCCCACATATGTGATCAAATATTTTCCCTGAAATTTCACACAGTTTGAAAGAATAATTCAGCAATCAAGCTGATCATTCCACACCATAATTGAGTATCAGTCTTTTTTTACCAACCTATAGTTATGCTTTTGCGGTGGGATCTACGGAGCAGTCCCTCTAATATCATAGCAAACTGTGAATCTCTTGATGTTTGGGGGCGGTCGAGCTTTCGTTGTAACCGGCAATTTACTAAAATGTATAAAACTGTGTCGTGGGTCCTTTGTGCCGACTTTGACCAGGATAATTGTGGGTTATAGTACACGGGTGCAACCCAGGCGCCACCGGCCTTCTCGCAATTTCTTACATTCCAAATTATCTAACATGATTTGATTTCATTTCTGAACTCATAATTACGTCGGAGTGAATACAGTTCAGGTTAGATGCTCTTTAAAAAGTAATCTTTTGCAGACGAAGAACTATAATTTTTGTAGGTAGTTTATTACTAGTGGTAAAAATTATCTTGATTATTGTCATTTTTGTGTATCTACCGTAAAATAGTGTTTTCAAGCTGAATTTGGATGCACCGGTTCCAGAATTCTGAGCGTTTAACGGAAGTAGGTAGTAAGTTAGACTAACATTCGACTCTAATTTCTGATACGTGAAAGTATCTTACCGTCGGAAAGTATGCATATTCGAATGAAACATTTTATTTTCAATTGAATATAATGCTTGAGTGGGAAAGATAGTTCTACTGAAACCACTCGATGAATATTTCCAAATGAACCTTGATTTAGCAATTTTTGCCGGGAATATCAGATCACACTAGATTGCTCAGCCTAATATAATTTATAAATATATGAAAGAGGCAATTTTCTTGTACTGTACAATATCTTGGATAAACGTTGTTATTATTATCATTATATATTCGAGATCAAAACCCGGAGAAAAATCCCGAGAAATCAATTCGTGAAATAAATAATCACTCCTTACTATAAAATTCGGAAATCCTTCGGAATATCATAGCTGGAACAGAAATAAAAACAAAATTTGTGAGAAAACAAAAACGACTTCCATTCAGCTGATCAATGAGAAAAAAGTTCTGAGCCAGATATTGACTTTTGTTCATTTCCATATATAGTGAGTTCATTTATGTATGGAAGAACCCGTTGGGTCTCAGGACAATCAGAATTATTCGGATAAAGGCTGTTTATCTTCCTCATGAACTGGTTGACTGAAAATAAGATAATCTGGAATTGAATACCGCATCTAAACGAGTATAATTGTTTTAATTAGTATGAGGAATCAAAAATCATTCAATCCTCACACTGTATATGGGATTCTTATATCCTCAAACACCAGAAATTATATTTCAATCAATTATGTGTGTTGTATAGAATAATTATTAGTGCTGGATAAATGAAATGGAGTGGGGCTTTTGTCGAATGTTTGGTAATAGGATGGAACTGCTAGTGCTAGTTACTTCAACCCCTGCGTTGATAAATGTTCCCCCAAATGAACACCATGTGTATTCATTTTGTTGTCGAATAAATTATATATTTCATCGGGAAAATTTTTTTTTGCGTGAGTTGATGAATGATCATCATTATTAACCTTTTCAACTTCGACCCCAATATTACTCGCGGTCAATATAACTTCTATAGTCGTCTTGACAAACATAATCAAAAGTCGAAAGTTTTTTCAAAACTATCAGTCAGCTTCATTATTAAAAATTGTGCACGAAGTGTATGAATATTCAATGTAACCCCGTATAATGCATGAGAATTATTTGCCATGCCGTCATCATCTACGAAACAAAACATGCAATTATACATTTAAACATTATACATTTAAAGTCTTGGGAAAATTTCTTGAATCATTTTATAATCGGTTGCGCGTTCACCCCACCCACATGAGCAATAAAATTATCGGTTTGAAGAGTACGAGGGCGCCTCGGGACTGACTGGAGGGTCGCCGCCTATTCGCGACCCTCTAGGGAACGCCTCTGGAGACATTTAAGTATAGGCCACGAGCCGACACACAGATACACAGTAAAAATATTAATACATCATTGTTGATTTCGGTTTCCATTCTTCATAAAATTAGGAGCGCCTTTCTGGGCGATAGATATCGCTGTTTGTATCGCTTCTCGGAAACCATTTTGTTGTTTATCGTGTGAAGAATTTGATTCATTCGAATTCATCTGATCGAATCAAATATACGAATTGAGGTAGGTAGATGCTTCTATGAAAAATTCAACGAATAAATCGAAATATGAAAACATTTCTGGTAAAACTTCGAGATTTTCCCTATGAATTCATCGATCAAACGTTATTGTTTACCTTCATTTCATTTAGCCACCAATCTATCTCAAATCGAATCAAATCATTTATTGTTCATCAGACCTGTGTTAACAAGTATTGAATTTATCAATAAACATAAAACTATAACAACTAATCTAAAATGAATGTATATAGTAAGGTGTATATAATAATAATAATAATAATAAGAATAATAATAATAATAATAATAATAATAATAATAATAATAATAATAATAATAATAATAATAATAATAATAATCCTGAGGTCAGGTGAGCTGAAGTCGGAGACTGAAGGGTTTATCATGGCGTGCCAAGACGGTGTCTTCAACACCCTAGTCTACCGGAGCCGCGTGATGGGTATAGAGGTCCCTGATACTAGATGCAGGGCCTGCCGACAGGCGCCCGAGACTTTGATGCATTTGCTGTCATCTTGTGCAGTTTATGCGGTCTCGGCCTAGATCCATCGCCATAACGCGGCCTTACGAGTGCTGTACTATTTTCTTCGGCACTCGTATGAAATAGACAGGACACCGGTGCTGCCTTACGCTCCAGGGGATATTGAGTCCGTAGTGGAGAATGAAAGGTGTCGAATTTTTTGGAACTTTTCATTCCCCACCCTCAGGCAAATACAGGCCAATAAGCCTGATATAGTCCTCTTCGACCACCGAAGTAAGACGATATTCGTTATTGAGTTTTCGGCCCCTGCCGAAACGAATATCGTCCGAAAAGAGGAGGAAAAACGGACAAAGTACCAGGACTTACTTTACGAACTCCGCAGGCTCCACCCGGACTATTCTGTCAAGTTAGTGGTTCTGATTATAGGTGTTCTCGGTGGTTCCAGACCAACGCTACTCTCGGAGCTCAAGATCATACCGACATGCCGTAATGCGGCAGAGATCTTGGCCGGCCGCATGCAGAAGGCCGTTATTCTCGGTTCGTTGCGTCTGCTCAGGACTCACGATTCTCGGAGCCAGTGACCACTTACCCCGCGGTGCGGGGAGTGGTCATTGGTTAATTTTACTAGCGCGTTCGCCCACTGGGTCGGAGCAGTGGGGAGTACGGACCCGACTAGATTTGTTTAGACGACAGATAATAATAATAATAATAATAATAATATGTCTTTATTCACACTCATTCCTTTATACAGTTCCATAAACAAAGAGAACATAAAGTTGTGTGAAGGGCGGAATTCAGTCACCCCTATAAATAGGTAAAATATGAACTATGAAGTAATTTAAACCGACAGCACAAATAAGATTATACATTTTGACCCTTTATTAAAATTTGTCTTCAAAGTATTCTGCGAGGGAGTAGTAGCATTTACCAGTTAGAAATTTCTTGCAATGTATTTTGAAGATTGGATTTTTGAGCAACTTCAGTGAGTCAGGCAAGTGGTTATATAATCCCAATGAGATTATTAGAAGTCCTTTCTTGATTTGTTTTAGTGAGGCAGTAGGAACTTATTCGAATTCCTTGTGACGTATTTATTGATCTCTCCAACAGTTCTGAATCCATACAAATTATCTTGAATGAAAGTCACATCACTTAAGATATAGATATCAAACAGGGTTTGTATTTTATTAACAATGAAAAATTGACGACAAGAATCTGTTGTACGTAAGCCAAATATTGTCCTGATGATGCTTTTCTGTCTGGCGAATATCAGATCGGCTCCAGAGCTGTTACCCCAACACAGTATTCCATATACAAGCGATGAATGCACACAGCTGTAATAATGAGCCATCACAGCGTCCCTATTTGTGGTTTTTTTGAGTTGAAGAATAGCAAAATTCTTCGAACATAACGACTCCGACAACTTTTGAGTATGAATTTCCCAAGAGAGATTCTGATCCACATATACGCCCAAGAACTTGAAGTACTCACTCTGTTCAATATATTTAATTCGTGCACCAGACCTAACTAGGATACTAACATCTGATTCAGATATTATGGGTGCAAATAAAACAACATTCGTTTTAGATACGTTCAGGACTATACCGTTAGTATTACACCATTTTTCCATTGCATTGATACATTTTGTGGATTCGTTTGACAGATCTTGATAACTTTCACTACTCATTACCACTGACGTATCGTCAGCGAACAACGTCAGTAATCCACCGTGAATATTTTGGACAATATCGTTTATCATTATAATAAAAAGTGTTGGTCCCAGTGTGCTACCCTGAGGAACCCCGCTGCTGACTTTCATAGTTCCTGATATAATTTTTTGTCCATTCGATCTGATACAAACCTGTTGACTTCTATTGGAGAGATATGACTTAATCCATGCGAGGACAGGGCCTCTGATACCATATGCTTTAATTTTATTCATAAGCAGAGGATGGTTTACAACATCAAAAGCTTTCTGGGAATCGAAAAAAGTTGTTGGGGTTTTTAGTCTATTCTCAAAATTATTGAGGACTTGGTCACAAAAAGACAAAAGTGCTTGTTGGGTAGATCGATTTTTAGTGAAACCAAATTGTCTATCAGTAGTAGCTCGAGCTTTTCCATATAACTCAGAAGTCTCACTTGAAATGCTTTTTCGAATATTTTTGAAAATACTGAGAGTAGTGCAATTGGCCTATAGTTGGACATATCGGATCGACTGCTTTTTTTATGTACTGGTATGACAAGAGCAGATTTGAGCTGATTTGGGAATATTCCCAATCTGAAGGAGTTATTAACAAGGAATGTTAGGACATCAGTTATTTCATTTGCAACATCTTTAATGAGACTACAAGGAACATCATCTGAGCCGCTGGAGGTTTTAGAACAAACCGAAGAAATGATGTTGGAAATTTCCTGGTGGTCAACAGGAGTTAAAAACATCGAGCTGCAGCTATTGTTTCTGATATTAAGTTCATAGATTTCATTAACTCCATACGATTCTGTGAGATAATCAACACTCTCGATGAAGAAACTATTGAAAGCATTTGCAATTTCCAAGGTATCAGTTATTTCATTATTACTATCAGATTTTATTGATTGTGGGATTCCTTTCGGTTCTCCACAATATATTGTTGGATTTATGATACCCCAAGTGGCACGAGATTTATTAGAGGCATATAAAAATTTTTGTGAATTGTATTCTTTTTTGGTGGATACAATTTTTTTCCTGTGCCTTTTTTTTTCATGAGGATGTATCTGTCTCTCATATTTACATCATCAGGAAATATTTTCACCAACTTATGGACATTTCTCAAAAAGGCACCTCCTTCAATTAAGGAAGGTGTGATCCATTCATTGATTTTATCTTTTCGATGCTTCACCTCACGTACGGGAAGAGCTTGGTTGAAAAGTAGGTAAAACCTTTCGAAAAATAAATCGAAGGCTAGTTCAGATTCTTGTGCATCAAAAATTTCATTCCATGATTCCCTATTCAATGAACACTTGAAATTTCTGATATTTTCCGCTGAAAAACACCTTTTATCTACACCCGTACTCTAATAATACACTTATATGCCCACAACCCGTTTCATAATGAAATCCATTACGATACAGATTTTTCATTACGATACAGATTTTCAACCAATAGAAACCAATTATTTTTCAATCAAGCACGATGTGCATGCCCTGCATTTGACATTTGTCAAGTCAAAATCGGTATAGGTATTGAACTTTTGAAGAATATAGCCAAACTCCGATAATCATAACAAAATGTCTGATACCAGCCATATGGGAGAATCACCTTCGACACCTTCACCGACAGAAATATAGTTGGAATGAATAAATTTTTCATTTGACAAATGCATGATCTATTACTTATTTTTTCATCAAGCTTTGTGGGCTCTCCGTAGCCGAGCCGTCTGTGGCGCTGACTTTAAATATTCCAGCTGGAAGAGACATTGTTTCGATTCCGGCCTCGAGTAATCTTTTTTTTTTTTTCTTTGATTTCTGATCTTCTTTTCATATCTCATCGTTTTATTTCTCGAAGTAATGCTATTAATTACAATTCTGTGGAATTTTTCAAAGAAATTCGTTAAATTAGTATTATTGTGTGCAATACAAATATAAATATAATATTTGTAGTTCTTCACTATTTATCGGGTGTAGATAAAATAGCGTATGCAACTCTCATGTAATGGTTATTAATACACTCGCATAAACCATACGAAACTCACCTTCGGCTCGTTTCGTATCTCGATTTATGCTCATATATTAATAACCATCATTACACGATCGTTGCATAATATACTATTCTTGAAGACTCTATCTGACTGTTGTTTTCTAACTCATGATTTATACAAATCCTAGTGTTATAACTAATGCGATATTGTTCGATCGAAATCACTTGACAGTGTGATTGGCGTTTAAAGAGAAATACTTAATACAGTTGGTCAATATTATCAAACATTGATTAGAAAGAAATGGGATCGACATATTATGTAGATGCCCACCATTTTTCGATTTTAAGAACATGATTATTTTATATTGGTTCCTCACAATCATCGTTCTTCACAATACCTATTTGTCTAATGTTCGTATGAACCTACGAAAACTGAATAAATTTAACAATAGTAACACACAAAAATTTCTGGTCATGTATTCCGGATATTGTTATGAGCTTTCATCAATAATATTGGCGAAGGTGGTACCAGATCGCCTATTTTTCATTTATATTTTTGTTTATCATAAAAACGCAAGAAAAGGATCCAAATTTTTTCACAATATTTCATTCAATTATTACAATTTTTGAGCAATTATAAAACAATGTGATTGAAAGTATCATCTGATAATCTATTTTTTGTGTTTTCTCTTCCCTGAAAATGAAAAAAAAATATTTACGTTTTTTATAATATCTATTTTTAGCTTCAATTGACATATGTGCCTCGATACGTAACTGCAATATCAAAAAGTTATAAAATTAGGTGACTATATTTTTATGAATTTGGAGATAAAATCAATAAATATATTTAAACATGCGTATACTTTCCCTTGGCGACGTTATAGAAGCTAGTCTGCCTGTCCTTTTTGATGCCTGTTTTGAGATATTTCAAGTAATTTCATTTTTTGGCAAGTAGTGTCAAAATGTGAAGTTGGCATTACTTATTTATCGATAGCCATACTGAGTAATGATCCCCAGTTCAACTTCCTCTTTCAGAAGGTGGATCCAACAGTGATCCTTACTCAATGAACAAGTGACAATCTCTTCATTTCCGTTCAACAGAATGCAAGTAGCCTCTTTGAGTTTCCTTTTTTGATCTATACTGTTCTGTCATAAGTAAATTGATGTTATCCCACTCGACCATGTGTATACCATTTGTTGATTATATGGGTTCAGCCAATTTCGACATATTTATTTCTCGTCTTCTCAAGTAGTTTTTATGTTCAGCTGTTCTTACTCCTAGAAGCCTTGATGTTTCACCAGTATAAACACTGTCACTGTAATTAAAGATTTGTTTCGAGTTATCAGAGATCTAATCGTGTTCTCTTGTTTTGAATATTGTTCTTACATTGAATCTATAATCTATAGGTTTGATTTTCTCCGATCAACCTTGGATATAAGGAATGATCATAATCATCTGAGGAATTTGTTGAATATTGGTGTTTTCTCCATACGATCCCCTTCAATCTTTTGGATGGTTTCATTAACGAAGCATTTTCTCTGAGTAACTTTTTATGGTAGCTATTTCTCTATCTCGAATCTCTTGGTTTGAAGAGACGATATTTGTATAGAGACTTTTGATGACAACTTAGTTACACTGATTTCTTGGTTCGAATTGGAATGAAATGTAGGTAACGATTCGTGTGAGTGTTCTTCCTGAAAACATCCTGAAAACACTTGTTTCGAAATTATCGAATCATTTTTCTCAATTTCCAAGCTAAACTCAACTGAGGGTTCTCTTTGGTTAATAAGCTGAAAAAATTGAATCAATTCATATTCGCCATGTTGCCAGATAACATATCAACTTTTCCCCATCACGCTTTTGGATGTTTATGATGATCATCAATATAATTTCCCTAAAAATTTGCCATAAAAATATTACTGATAATAAAGGACAGTGGAGACCCTATTGGCATTCCAGATGTCGTTATTCACGTTGAACTCAGTTTTATTTGTGAGACAAACCTCATTCATCAACTTTTGTTTCCCAATGTCCAAAGTTTTGTCGATAGGTAGGTTCAATCGAAAATAAGTTCACTATATCAACACTACCTCGATTATCATTTGTGTTGATCGTTACATTTTTTTATTTTTTGAGAAAATGAGGAGTGTTTTTATATAATTTTCTTCAAGTCCAGCATATAAGTTAACAATTTGTGGTAGATCTTCAGCCAAATTTTGATGACGTGATCCAATAGAACTTACTATGAGTCGTAGAGGTATGTTTGTTCTGTGAATTAGGTACTATCACCTCAATTTTTTTTTGTTACGATATTATTGCCTGTCTTTCGTCATTTAAATTTTTTTGACTAATATTCCATATTCGATATTTCAATTTTTTTGTCACAAAATTTATTTTCTTCGATCAATCAAACTTTTAATTTTATTTTCGACGATTAAGGAAAAACATTTCAATCTTTTGTTTGAATTTGATTACCTCATTCGATTTGTATTTCTATCATTTTGTTCTTAACAACAGGTTTCAAAAGAGTTAATAATATAGACAATGGAAGTCCGAACCATTACCATTCAGCAAGGAACATTGTCAACCACATTCAAGCAAATGTAAATTTATTGTTCCAGAATGGTTATAGAATATTCAAGGCTTACCTTATTTTTCCGGAAAATACTTATTCTTTCTCTTACCAACGCATGACCAAATCTGATTTTGATTTCTCGAATTCTTCGACATTCATATGATAATTTGAGCTAAGGAATTTGGGAATGATTCTGTTATCTCAACACCTGTAGGCCCAGACTTTTGTAGTATATATTGTTTGGGTGTTTTTTGTGGAGGTGATGAAGTTTTGGAATACATTTTTTGTATTTTTCCTAGTGGATAATGCATATCTCAAATATTAGGGACAATCACATCTACCAGCTGAGAACCTGCACTTCTGATACTTTATGCCTGCTTCATTATATTGAATTTAACTTATTTAAGCGGCCGAAGTGATTTTTATCGACTGAGAGATGGCATTTTTCATTAAGTAATGCGATATGCATTGGATTATGCACTACCCGTAAAGTAAACTCACTTTAAGTGGTAGTATGTACCAGTGTTTTCAAACATATTGATCCATTTCACAAAAAGTTTGGAGTGACGTTATAAAATTGTATTCGCTAGTTTGGTAAATCAAGTTTGAATCCACACCGAGAGTATTTGGTATAGTAAAAGAGTGGCTTGAAAGAGTCGAGCATGTTTTGAGAGCCACCTTCAGTTAATTTATAGTTTTTGACCCTTCGTCAATAAATAAAATATTATAAATTAAACACTGACCTCGCTAGCTGATTCAAAATGGTTCTTGACTTCAGCTAGATAACGACGCATTATTGAATATTAGATTATAGACAAAGTGTATTTTGATTCAAAAGAAAGGTGTGCATCGCGAATTTTTTCGCCTTCCTGTGGAACAGCAACAAGTTTTTCGAAAAATATCAATAACGTGAGATGTTGGGTAATTGATCATTCATAAAACGATTGTATTCCATTTGCAGCCAAGCAAAGAAATTAAAATTAAATGCAATAATTTTATTTCCAAATAAGTTTCATTGTCTATATAACTATGATTAACTCCATTTAAACATTTCAGAAAGAGCATTTGAGACGGAAAAAATTAATTAAAATCAAGAAATTACAAATAATGGTATTGAATTACACGGGGAAATGATCAAATGTATAACTCTCAAACTTTAAAGGTGAGAGCAGAAGAAAATCGAAAATTCAATTGATCAAAAAATGATATTGACAAATAATAAAATAGTTAATATACTGATATTGGTATGATGATTAACAATTTTCATAATGTTTCCTATTGCCCCTCAAACCCGGCAAAGCTTTTCTAGTAATTGTTGCAACGCAACCGACCAAGTACGAAGAATGAGTAAAATAGTGGAAATTCAACTTTCGTATCGAGTTGAGAACCGCGCTTACTAGACGTTCATGAAAATGCATCGTTTTCAAAATCCAACGTACACGGCAAATCATGCAACATTCGAAATATCCCATCTTATCAACAACAAAGGGGTGGGAATTTTGCATTCTTCGGGTCATCCGTGTTGATCTGCCAAGGGTGGCGACAATTAGGGAGAGCACCGACCTTGGAATTATTTATGGAGAGGAGACAAGTCTCCGAACTTTCTACGATGTTCCAATGACGGCATAAGACACCCAAGTCATACCCTATACCTCAACAAGATTATTACAAAATACATCGTTAAAGTTTTCAGTTACATATTGAGTCCGTATCCTTTTCGAATGCGTTGCTCCAATTGCATTTTTTGGAGTAAATATTGAGGCAGGTGAATGCCCAGCGGCGATTTTCTGTGATTTGAGTCGGGCATTCGACTGCGTCGATCATCATAAACTTTTACTGGAATTGGAAAGGTATGGGCTAAGAGGTGTCTCTCTCAACAGGATATCCTCATTTCTTGAAGGTAGGAGTCAATATGTATCTCTTCAGTGTACGGTCAATAATGAAATTCAGAGTATAAATTCTGAGCCTTTAGGCGTAGGTATGAGTGTACCTTAAGGGTCCATTCTGGGCCCAATCCTATTTATCCTATATATAAACAATATAGACTCTGCTGTTTCTGAAGTTCATTATACAGCTTATGTTGACGACATTTCTATGATCATCTCGGCACCAGATGACGAAATATTGAAAGGCAAATGTGCTTCTGCAGTTGAACAAATATCAGATTTTTTTAATTATCATGATTTGTTTTTCAATTCGGAAAAAACAAATATTATTCGTTCTCATAATAGACAAAATAGGATAGAAGACTTCAGTTTCAGCGCTAATAATGCGACATACTCCAAATCGAATGAAAGCGTTAAATTTCTGGGTATTCTTCTTGACGAAAACTTGAGCTGGAATGCTCATTGCCAACATCTAATTTCTAAGACTAACTCAATAAAATTTCTATTTATGAATCTGCGGACAGTTTTAACAATCACTCAACTATTGAGCATTTATTATGCTCAAGTTGATTCAAGACTGAAGTATGGTGTCTGCTTCTGGGGTGGGTCATCCATGACTAATAATGTATTCATTGCTCAAAAACGCATTATACGGTGTATTGCAAGTGTCTCAAGGCGAGAATCTTGCAGACAAATTTTCAAACATTATCACATCTTGACACTCACATCAGTTTGTATATTTGAAATATGCACTTACATATTCAAAAACAAAACACATTTCAAATTGAACAAAAGTGTTCATCACTATGACACCAGAAAAAAAATTGATTTCATGTGCCATATGCAAGACTAAGAGTGACTTAATTTGCACCAGAATACATTGGAATAAAAATATTCGACAAACTGCCCGATCATTTAAGGGAAGAACATAACTTTGTGATGTTTAAGAGAAATTTGAAAAGTTTTTTAATTGAACAATGTTTTTATTCATTGAATGAATTTTTAGATTAGATAAGTAGGGTATTTTAGTTTTAAGGTGATGTTTCTACTTGTAGGTTTCTTATACTCTGTCTTCATTTTTTACTTCTTTTATTGACTATTCCTATACAATGTATATTGTCTACATGGAAAATAAAGTATTATTATTATTATTAAATCAATCTGCCAAAACAGTTTGAAAGCAATAATAGCGGGTGTCTCAGTGGAATCTATGGTGACAAAGCAACACTCCAGTAGGCAATTGCGCGGAATAAATGTATTAGCTACTTTTTGGTTGAGCAATTTATTTCTATATCTTGTTCAATAAAAAAGTAACTAGTGCGCGGCAGGCCTGATACTCAACAACTATAGATATTCATTACATTCATTTTACCGTAAGCATCTAAAATTTACATACCTAGAAATTTACCGATTCCTAGGCAAATTATCACGTAACTCATGAAAAATAAAACGAAGCACGGTATTTTCGGGAACAACAAAAATTCATCAGAAAGTGCAATTTCAGTAACACATGAGAAGAAGCCCTTTCCCAAGCTCTACTGAGACTGAAAGAACTCATTGTACCTCTTTGAAAAATAAAATTATAATCGACAGCCTTACATAAACCTACAAGAACTCGCGGGATAAAGAAGGGGAAATACCATATCTGAATATGTTTATACAAAAGCTCTCCAGAACATAGGACAATGAATCAGGTTTTCAATGAAATGTCAAATTTCAAGCAATGGTAGCTCTATTCACTTAATTGTACCTGTATAGAAATTTTGAATGACATTACATTCAAAGTCCATGTTATTTGAAGAATCATTTTCGCTATTATATCTGTTATATTCGTAGAAAAAGTATAGTGTTCAACTCTCATGGAATGCTAATTTCCCACCGGTATGATTTGCAGCAGTTCCCTACGGCTCTTGCACCTAGTCTGAAAGTGGTCGGGGACGTGATTTGAAGGATGACACATTTAAATCATTTCGTTGAAGCAGAATAAGAAAGTCTATCGGAAGATTAGGTGTCTCAGAGATGCCTCACAAACACTTTCTACGATATTTTAGACTCGTAAAACCTGAACGATTAAACAATTCACCGTAATTACATTCTCTTTCCGGACTACTAAAGCCTCCAGCTGTATCAAAATGTGCTGATTATACTCTATCTGATGCAAACGAAGTTGTAATGATTGTATAGGTTGGCTAACAAGTTCGATGATCCCCTCTAGATTGGTAAAGTACTGTCCTCCTTGGTGTTGTAAACCGCTATTTGCTGACACGATCAATTAGAGGTGGTTCATAAGTACGCGTTTCAAGCCTCACAATTTCCTAGGAAGAATGCTGATTAAGAGGTGCTCTTCGATTTTGATTGAATTTAAATTTCTCAAATATTCTTCAGATTAGTAATAATAGATGATGGTTTTTCATTTAGAATCCTGTTCACAATGGTGAACTCACTAAGATAATGATGCTATAATCCAAATTCCTCAGGAACATAAAATCAACGACAACTTTTTGCCATGGTACCCCAGGAAGTGCATGAGGAGTTGAGAATCTTTTCTATTATTTTGGATTATTTCCGACAAATTTGAAATGAATGTTCCAATATATGTCATGATACCCGGCCAATAAAGGGTTTCCTGAGCATTTTTTCTCTTCAAGAAATTGATAAGATTCATGAAGTGAAGTAAGGCTGTCGTAACATTTTTGGGATCAATAGATGTTTTTGAGACAGTAATATCTTTATAGATGTATGAGTCTTTTCAGTGTTGCCGAATTGGTTTGGCCACTGCACTTGTGGTGATTTCTGCTCGTGTTTAGGCCCCCCATGTATTATATTATATTCAATTTCCTTAAGATTTGTGTCATTGTTCGTCACAGATTGGAACTTCTGGTCATTTTCCTTGGTGGGTGGAATAACTGTATGAATCTTCAAATTTCAATCTGAATAATCTTTATTCATTTTCGATGTTGAAGTACTACTGAATATATCCTCAACATACCTTCGTTTGCTAGAAACGCAAATTGATTTCAATTCGTATCTCAACAATTGCATGACTTACGTTGAATTATTTGGAGAAGGTTATCCAAAGGTTTTTACAATAGTCCTAAACTAAGATAGAATAGGAGAATAAGTGACAAATTGCTTCAGATTATCAAATCGTGCATTTTCATTCGGGTTTTGATGAATTCAGTGTTATTGCTGAGAATTTTTTTCAGAATACCCGTTTCTTGGGAGAGATTTTGAAGGAATTCAGCTAAATGAACAATCATCCCCAAAAAACGCTGAAGATCTTTCTTATTTGGATTTCTTCGAATTTAATGTCAAACCAATATTGATATTCGAAAGAGCTACATCAAGATTTCCATTGTGATCTTGTGAAGAACGTCGTCATATACTAGTGATATCAGAACTACATTCAAGATTTCATGCATATATTTGGAAAAATCAGAAATGTGTATTTTCCAAAACTCATTGTATGGTACATAGACGAAACCTTTTGTTATCTAATGATATTTCTGAAAACGTAAGCTTCAAGTTGAGAAAAAAAGTAGGCATCAGAAATGTCTGCAAATAGAGAAATTTTAAAATATTTGCAATTGATGAACACATTAAGTGCACGCGGATTCATATAAATGCGGATGTCGCTATTGGATTCTGACACAATCAATGTGGGCTCACTAGTAGGAACAATAATGTTTTCAGCTAAAAAGTTTTCAAGTTCTTCCTCGAATTTTTTGTAAAGATCAAATACCCTAGCACCAACTGACATTATCTGTACTCAACGCGAGATTTTCTAACAAGGTTACAATCTTCAGGAGAAGAAAACAGATTTCTTGCAAAATGGTTAGGTAATTCGGCTGCGGTAATTCCAATATTATTACAAAGGCGGATTATGGACGAATTACATATTGCTCCTTTTGGTATAGTCAAAATACAAGCATTGGCTAGGAGCTATTGCTGGTGGCCAAATATCACAAATGTTTTCGAAAATATGTCTGAGAATTGTTATGAATGTGACACAAATAAGAATGACCCTAAAAAAATCACAAACCATCCTTGGATACCAGCAATTGAACTTTTTGAACGTGTTCAGGTAGATTTCACAGGTCCATTCATTGTCATTTATCATTTTCATTTGATTTTCATTGACACTTATACGAAATGGCTAGAAAACCATATTATGAAAAGTATCACTTCAACTTTCACTATATCAGTGTTTAGAAGAAATTTCTGCACTTTTGGAATTCTCGAAGTGTTTGTGACAGATAATGGGCCCCCATTCACTCCCAATGCATTCAAAATATTTCTTGAGCATAATGGAATTCTACATAATTCAATAGCGCCCTATCATCCAGCAACTGAAGGCCTTGCTGAATGTCGCTTTCAAACTTTCAAACAAACAGGTCTTGGAGATGTAGTGATAGGCAACTGCAATTTGTCAATTTTTTTTGCAATATAGAAAAACACTGCATTCTAACACATTCATTCGAATATAATGTTCGGAAAGGAAATAAGATCAAGAACTGATTTATTGAAACTAGTAAAAGGAAGTATTTATTATGAATCTCCTAAAGTCGGAAGATAATCATTCGGTCTTATAGTTAAATTACTTCAAGAATTTTGAATGACAGTTCGTTAGGCTGGAAAAAGAATTGAGACCTTGAACTATTTAATTGGTTTTGATGGTGTTAGTACTTGGCGTAGACACGTAGATACGTTCTGTGGAAGTTTCTGAATCGAACTTTCATGATTCCACAAAAAATAAGAACCAAGTAATTAATATCAAATGCCCAACTCCTACCATTTGCAAGAATACCTCGTACAGTTTTACATTCAGTGAATGATAATTCTATCGAACAAGGAATACATCCTGAAACTTCTTGCTTCATATTGAGGAGTACATTCACACAGGCTCATTGTGCAGAAAAACAGCTGCTTTTGAAATATCATTTACAGGAATTATTTCATTCGAACAAATATAAAAGAAGGGCGGTATTCAAGAGTTATTTATGGATCCACATCCTAAATGGGAGTAGAAGTAAACGTGATTTATATAATTGTATACCAAACGCTATCGACTTCTGCCGAAGTCCATCAGCAAGTAGGCTTGTTACCAACTCCCTACGCCACTCCTCAGGAGCCGCATAGTTATTCGCGGACCCGACAACCATGAAACGTGGCAGAGTCATTCCCCAACATGAAAAAAAGAAATTCACAAAGAAAAATGTCCCCGTTGGGGAATCGGACGCACGACCCCCGGATCGCCAGTCTTATAGACGGTATTGGTGCTTTCAAAGCACATTTTTCATTATTCGATTCATGTTCACATCCAAAACATAAAGCCACTACTGAAAGTATACCACAATAATTTTTCTAAAGAATTTACAGATTGCTTCGATGTACAAACATAAAGAAGCATATTCGTATGAACATGGTAAAATGATGTCTCACTACAATACACTAGGAAACATCTATATTTCCGCAGAATATAAATATGGACTTTTCAAAACAATGGGATCAACATTGATACCCTGCACAAAATTTTGAAAACACAAACTTTTGATGATAGCTTAGTCGAGACTTCAACAAATTCACTGGAGTTTGGTGGTGTGAAGAATTTCAGAGCAATAGAATGGAATTGCACTGTATTCTCCAGAGTTTCAGTTTTGAAATGAGATTCCGCCCCCGATTCCAATAGCTCTTTTTCTCATATCGTGAATATTGTCTGAAATGCAATCTTGTTGATAGGTACATAAATCAACGAAATCTTTAACAGTATTGAAATACCCTAAAATCAGAAAATTTCATTATACTTCCAAATCGAATTAAAATCCCGATATTCCAAATAACTTTCCTCTACCTCACGCTTATGCCTTTTGAAAATGATTGATCATGCACTTAAGCTTCAATAGAAACAGATTTTTTGTTCAATCCCATTTGGGTTACAACACCTTATTCCATCGAGCGACATGTCTGAACAGATTTTCAGATGACTTTTGTTGAATTCTATCAACTTCAATCCCAAGAGTGATCACATCCCTGATCAGAAATCCTTTTCTACACACTCACATATCGAGGCTAGCTATTGCAATGAAGTGATGAATTCATTCACAAATTCACCAGATCAAACTCTTCGAATATAGTTTCATATTTCATCCTTGTATTTCGCTTGCTTCATTATCAAATGTGTTGAAGATCAGAATTCATTCATCTCCCAAAAAATTCAGCAAAATTTTAATTTTCGTTTCATCTGGCTTGCTGTTTTTGTCACTAGCAATAAGATGCGAATTGAATTACTGCTTTCATATTCTCCAGTTGTTGGATACGTTGCCTTTGAAACTCATTTCTTCAGGTAACCTACTATCTCCACATATTTTCTCGAATATATGTATAGTTTATTCAACACCTCTTATAATCAACTGTTGTTCACTTGAACCGAGGAAGTTTTTAACTGATTTTCAAAATCCACCGCAGACTGTTTATAGGATTATCTTATAAAAGCGTTCTCCCGCCACCATGCAATAGATTATAGAAGAGACTGGTTGTTATATTTATCAAAAACTATATTTCTGAAATGGAGTTTACAAGATGAACCAGTAATAGATGAACTACTTCTTTCTACTTCCACTGGCGGGCGCTATTAATTTACAATACACGTATATTTTGAGTGTTTACCGTTACGTTACAGCCGTCAATATGGTGATAGTAGAAAAAGTACAGTACTCGACTTGAGGATAAGGCCAATTACGTGCACTGGCGAATCACCGAACTCGACTGACACTTCGTCTGCTAATAACGCGCTCGTAAGTAATTGGCACTTATTCCCTCCGTTATGGGATATACTATTTCATAAGAAAAATATACCTGTCAGAAGAAACTACGAGGCCACACATCAACGAAGGTAGTTGCTCATTTCAATACTCTCATCATTACTTCAGCTTGTCTTCACCCGCTATAATTTGATGCTTCCCACCATCCAGTAGACCGATCTGGATTCTCGACGCACCGTTTAGCTCCTTGCTGGCCGTTATCACTGTGATCACCTACTTTCACAATTCCTTCTCCTGCTCAGCAACGCCTAGCTGGCAAATGGATAGTCATCGTGGAATCAGCCATGAATTTGAGAGTTGCTTCCCCTATAACCTAATCGAAGTAAAAAAATTCCATTTTCCTTCAATAATTGCTCGTGCCCCGAACCCATTCTGCTTCCACACCATATCCCCTGTAATTGATTTCTCAATAGACGCCTCCATTTTTCATTTATTCACCCACAAATCACATCGGTGCATCAAAATAGGAGCTAACCCGCAATTTGTTTCGAATAGTAACTCTGACTAGATTCTCAAACCATTACCCGCGACAGAAAACAGGTTACATCAAAACCTTGGCAGAAATGACATAACAAATATGTGACCCAAAAAGGAAGAGAGTTTGGAGACCACACAGTATTGGCGGGTTTCTAGAGAAGCGGGGGGTGAAAACAATTCAGAAACACACGAAAACAATTCAAGTCAGTTTCGAATCATAGAAAGACCCCATAAATCAACTAACTACATCAGGAGTATACCGAATACTCAGGAGTTGTGGTTTCGTTTACCTTGGAACCACTAAAAGGAGAATTTAAACACGCTTGTCCGAATACAAAAGGAGTTGCCGCTAGTATCCATAACATTGCCTTGGATCGAACGTTCTCATCCGTGACTGTACAAGAAGGCCATAGAGATCTATGAGCATAGGACCAATTTCAAAACTAAAGGAAAAACTATGAATATAAACATGATCATAGATAGCAGAATTTCAGGGTGGTACTTACAGATGGCAGATGGTTGAATTGTGTGCTTTTAATCTTCCGGGTGAGCGATGAAATATGAGGTTGCAGTAAACGAGGAAAGTCATCAACCATTTGCGAGATTCAAAATTGAAATAGCGAAATCATTAGAAAATTAGTATGTCGCCCTAGAGCCCTATAGCCTTCAAGAATAATAGCCGCACAAAAGCATATGACATGGCACTTCCTCCTCACATAAAACGTGTCACTAACTGACGAAGACTGAGAAATTATAGGCGAATAATTATAAGTAACCGGTACTTGCAACTGAATTGTCTCAAAAACACTGAATTTTTATGAAAAAAATTCGTTGCAGAAATGCCTATCATTCAGACAGAAGATTATTATTCGAAAGGAAAGCACGCCACTGTTCAAAAATTCAATCGTGTGATTTACTTCCCATCGAAACATCCAAGGTACTGCCGAAAGACTGAGAATTTCACTTGATCCATCAATCTTCACACTGACATCTCAAAATCGCGTGTGTTGCTCTGAACAAATTGCATTTAATTGGTTAATAGTCCTATTGTTATTGGCTTGTAATTGTGGAGAGCAATTATTTCTGGGATTTTTATCGTTAAGTTTGAATTTGGTTGATTTGTGCCTTTCAATCCTGTGATAGATAGGAAATGTTCAAAACGTTTCGAATGAGAATAAACGCTTTTTATAATTGTTTAAATGTTGGTTACTGTTCAACTTTTTCACACACAATCAATCAGATTTATATCTACCTCCTCAGGAATAATGGCAGAAAATTATCTAGTTGTTCTTTTGGGCCGGATGTTTCCAAAATTTTTGTTTCGGTCAGGTATTGATACTGAGAATGTCAATACTTCTAACACCCGTTGAATGCAGTTTATTCAGTTGGGTTCTTGCCTGATGAAAATAACAACGTCAGTTGAGTAATCACCTAAATTATATCATCGTTGTCATAAAATGACTCTACTGGTTGAATTTCTAGTTCCAGATCAAAAATCATCTGAGACCAAGAAAATCTCTCGATAATATTGATATTTTTGACAACAATTTCGAATGAAAAGTGAATATTACTATGGTGGTTGGCAGGAAATGAGAAGTATTCTATTCTGTCATTTTTCATGTCTTCAAGCTCAGTTCATGAAAACGAGGGTAAAATATGGTGGGGTAAAATAAGGAAGTGAGCCAAACGATTTGTAGGAGAATAGGAGAATTCATATTCCCGAATACCTCATTGACCAATCCAACGCTCGCCTGGGAATGTGAGGATTATCCTACTATAGTGTAGCCGCTGAAAAGATAGAATGATCACGTTACTGTACTTAGGTAACACACGTATATACAAGGCACAAATGAGTACAGTATAGTGTAAACAGTTCTGCATTTATTTCAGTTTAGAAGGCGTGGCATCGTATGCCGCGCACGCTATATATAGATGCAGGCATTCACTGTTCACGCGTTCTGGAATTCTATCTTTTGAACGGCCCGACTATAGTCGTCGTGATTATAATAATTATTTTATGTTGAGTCGGCAGTATCAATTTGAGTGACGTAATATGAAAAAATGCTTCGATGTACTAGTGTGGAAAGTACTTCTTTCCGCGAGGAACAATGTAGACCTTTTCCGCACACACGATTGATTGTATAACAAGTAGGGCCAACCACAATCCTAGAAGACGGTGAATATTGCTTTGTCGAGCCGCAATCACCGTGTTGGACAATTTCCGTTTATTGTTTATATGAATGTGTTTGACAATTTGAAATATCAAATGGGTTGAATTGAAAATCCATTGCATATGAGAAATAATGAAATAATAAATGAGTGATTGTCCGGAGCTAATTGTAAGCCAGGCAGGTATTGAAATGCAATATGACGAACAAAGGCATGTTCAAGATAGTGAAGTATTATACGGTTTGGAAAAATCTTCATTAACGAAAAGAGCTAAAGAAGAGCAGAAATGTTGATAAATCTGCCTAATGCTATGAATCCTATTTCAATATTATCAATTAGATATTCGAAGTTTGTGCTGAAAGGAGTCATATGCAAAAAAAGTATCTTGCACCTTTTGCCGCACTTGCAAGATAAACAGCAAATATCTACGAATAGAAAAAATACCATTCTGTATTCCTATTGCTTACCACAAAAGTTTCACATTATTGAGGAGACAAAACACATGCCAGAAGAAAACTTCCTGTCTCAAAATGTCACCCACGTTCACGCAAAAAAGATCGCCTGGTTGATAGATATAACAGATTCTTTTTTTTTTAGAGGGTGTTGGAACTGAACATCGAAGAAAGCCTTTCCCAGAATGTTCGAAATGTTTATCATTATTCAATGAAATCATGGACTTCATCTCATTAGATATACTGAGTATATTTTTCATTAGAAAAGTTTGGTTTCCTTCACTATACAGTGGCTAGAAGTGGGGGGGAGGGGCTGCTAGACTGCAGCATGGTAGTGAAGGATCTGAAGAATAATTCGCTAAACACGTCAGCACTTCATCGAGTGTTTACAACTTTTCGCTCGCAGCGATATGTACCGAACTCTTCGAATTCAAGAGCGGGAGATACAATGAAGGCCCCGCTATGAGTCCGTGAAAATTTATTATATCTGCAGGACATAGATAAAACCAGTACTGAGGGAAGAGTTTTGTCGAGAATGATACAAGAAAAAAAAATTGATGAATAAGATGGCCTTAAAATTGACACTAGTTTCGAAGAAACACTAGGCACTAGGCATTTCTCGAAATACTTTATATGAAAATGTTGTTCAAGATCTTCCTACATTCAATCCAATTCAATTTATTCACACACCAGTTAATAAATTCATCATAAATTATTACATATTTATAGTATTCATATATAATTATAAATGTATACATACATATTAGGTTATAAGTTGAGGAGCAGTATGTGCCTAGACAAGGGTGCCTGTTTTGCAATACTGCGTCCCGGTGTTTTATATGAGAGGAAGAGTTATGAAGAGAAGGAGAGAAAACAAGCGAGTTAGATGGAATAACGGTAAGCGTTTCTTGCATCAACCCGGTAGGTAATGCAAATGTAATATACATTTTCATTTTAGATCAATTGCAGTGGGATTTTCGATTAAATATTTTATAACTTCTTGTTTGAATTTTTTAAGAAATTTTATCTGTTTCAGGTGAATTGGTAGAAGGTTGAAATATTTTGGGCCAATGTATCTGAACGACTTTTGGGTCACAGATTTTCTGAAATAATCTACGTGTACATTTTTATTTTTGGTGGATCTGGTGATTCTTTCACTTTTTGAGGTGAATTTATGTTGAGTAACATACACTTGCATGATACATTGGTAAGCGAATAAAGATTTGACATTTAATAGTTTTGTTTCATTATATAAAAGATTTGTTGGAAAGCGTCTGTTTTTTTCTGAATATTATTTTTATTAAGGTGTTTTGCACGGTTTCTAGTGATTTAATGGTTGTATTGAATGTACCACCCCATGCAGTTATGCAATACCTTATGATTGATTCTGCTAGGAATTATACAATATAATCATATTTTTTCGTGAGAGAATATCTCTTAATACATAAAATTTGTGAATGAGTGCTCTCAATCTTTTGATAACATGGTTAATGTGTTCTGACCATCTTATATTTTGATCTAAAATAACCCCTAGATATTTTATGGATGGAGTTTTCTCTATTTGTGAACAAGAACAGGTGCGGTTGTCACATGTGGTTGAGTGCAATTTCAGTGAGGAATTGACAGGTTGATCGTTTTTGGAGGCTGAAAACGTAATATATTTAGTTTTATTCACATTGAGAGTCAGTGAATTGTGATACAACCATGACTGAACTTTTTTTAATTCTGATTCAGCCGATATTCCGACATCATTCCAGTTTTCCCCTGTGAAAATTAGGGCTGTGTCATCTGCATAGCAAACGAGGTGTCCTGTGAAATTTTTGATTGCTGTTAAATCGTTCATATATACAAGAAACAGTAATGGACCCAATACGGTTCCTTGTGGTACACCTATCTCTACTGTCAATTCGGTGCTGATTTCATGGCCAATTTTCACGGCCTGGAATCTGTTGGTTAAATAATTCTCTAAAAGAGTCAGAGCTGAACCCCGAATACTATAGTCATTCAGTGTGACTATTGATTGTTTCCACTGTCTAGGGATTTTACCACAAGAAAAAGTGAGATTTATGATATGTACTAACGGAGTAGAAACATGATTGTAAATATTTTTGATTGTTTTAGTTGATATTTTATCTGGTCCGGGAGAACAGTTATTTTTTAAATTTGATATTAGAATCGTGATTTCGTTATACGATACGGGTTCAAGAAATATTGAAGAAGTTATTGTTCTGTTATCGAGAAACGAGTCTTCAAGCGTTGCTTTTTCAATTTTTTTCGCCATATTAATACCCTGCTTCACAAAAAAATTATTAAATGCATTTGCTTTTTCTTTGTTGTGAGTTATTTCAGTTCCTCCGTTTAGCACTGAGACGTTTTCTAAATTTATGTGTTTTTTCCCCCCCGATATATCGTTGATAACTTTCCAGATTTTTTTATAATTTCCTTCAGCTTGCAGTATTTTATTCTGGTAATATTCAGTTTTGGTAATTTTTATTAAAGAATGTAATTCATTTCTGTACTCTTTATATTGTTTTTCGATTTCATCTGAGTGATTTTTGAGTAATTTTTTCTTAAGATTATCCCTTTTCTTTATAGAAATTATGAGAGCTTGTGTGATCCAAAGTTTCAATTTATGAATTTTTTTCAATTTGGTAATGGTTGTATCGGTTGATCTGGTAAGGTGTTCATTTAATTCATCAATGAAAATATCATAGGATGCTTGTGGATCATGGTTTTCTATAACCTCTGTCCAGTTCTCCTCGCTCAAAAAGTTATTCAAATTTTCAAAATTTATTTTGTTTGAAACAATTTCCATTTCGTAATTTTTTATTTCGATTTCTTGGGTGGTGATAAAAATTGATGAGGCAAAATGGTCAGTAATATCTGTATCACAAATCATAGATTCTATATCTATTTTATCCCTCAAAAAATTTTCCACTCTCACAAATATATGATCTATAATTGACTTTGTGTGTTGTGTCACCCTCGTGGGTTTATTGTTATAAGAAATGAATCCTTTCTCAGTTAGTATATTCAAATAATTATTGGTTTCGGCAGTTACAGTTTGGAGTAAATTTATATTTATATCGCCAGCATAAATTTCCAAGTTTTGAGTTTTCATATCTTCTAAATAAAATTCTAGATCATTTATGTATTGTTGAGCATTAGTGGCTGGTGATCTGTAATATGCAGTCACTCCAATTTTGTTGTGAGAAGGCCAATGTGTCGTTTGCCATCTGTATATTCACTAGGAGTTCATCATAGTGTTTTTTGATGCTTCTGATGTTATAATGGATAATACCAATACCTCGCTTGCTTTCAGTTCTTCTCCCCTCTGTGTAATTTCCCAAGTTATCGATATTTACATAGTCATATATCTGATAAATAAAATAATTCGAAACAATTTTTTACTTGAAGATTTCTTGATAATAAAATTTTCCCTACAGTAATTTTTCTGATGAATGAGATTATATGATAGATTCATTGCCTGAAGGGAGAACAGCTATAATTTCTCTTCCTGATCAACTCTCTTCTGTTTCTCACATTATCTGTAATGATAATTTGGTTGAAGCCTGAATATCCAGATTCAGCATATTGACTGAATGGAAAATGATCTGGCAATTATATGACTATGAAAAGATCTCAGTTCATTTGTAGTAGTAGCTATTGTGGTATTCAAGGTATTCGTTGTCAGAGCTGTCAGAAAAAAGTATCTTAGTTACTTTAGGGTAACTTAGTTACTTTAAAGTATCTAAGATACAGTATCTTAGTTACTTTTTTGTTTTGGTAAAAAGTAATTAGTATCTTGATTACTTTTTAAAAGGAACTATATCTTGTAACTTTAAAAAGTATCTTAGATACTCAAAAGTATCTTAGATATTGATAAGTATCTTAGATACCGAAAAGTATCTTAGTTACTGAAAAGTATCCTAGGTACCAAAAAGTAAATTACCGAGAAAAGTTCTTTTAGACAAGAGGCAAGTTACGACTTGTTCGCGACGGCGATCCGGCGATCAAATCGGCACTGGTTCGGCGGCGTTTTTTATTCAGTTATACCTCGCCACCCGTCGCCGCCGTGTTGTTAAGACTGTTAAGACATACGACTAAAATATTTTCAACATAGTGGCACTTCCGGTTATACTGAAAATAGCTGTCAACTTTGTTATTTTAATAATTCCAGTAATTCCAGATATTTTTTGTATAAGGTAGTATATATAGGTCTATGTTCAATTCTTTTTCAGGTATTGATGATTCGACTCCTTTGTGGGCGTAAACTCTATAAACCAACTTCCCTGGCGCAATTAAAACAAATTATTCGCCACGAAACGGAACCATCACGAAGCCTACCTGTCAATCGGTCATCAGAAATTTTAGTCTTTGATTGAATGAATGTCGCTAAAAATAATGTCGTTTGGACGACATTATTTTTAACAAATAAATTCCCAAAGAGTGTATTTTAATAATTAATAAAAAAATCGATAAACGGCTTACTTTATTTTTTATCGATTTTTGGAATATAAAATTTCTTTTGAGACACCTTGTACAAATTACAAAGTAACTGAAAAAGTATCTTATTTAGTATCTTAAAAAGTAACTTAAGATAAGTATTTAAGTTCCTTTTTTCAAAGAGTAACTAGATACCCAAAGTATCTTTTGACATTTTTTCGAAGAGTAACTTATCTAGTAACTAGATACTTTTCCAAAGTATCTTTGACAGCTCTGTTCGTTGTAATGATTTTTTATTATCAAATATGATTTGTTGAAAAAAAGTGAACATGTTCTATTTGGAAGCACGTCTTTTCAAGTTCTGCATAATGAAAGAATCAGTTTTTGAATTCTACTTCGAGCAGATAACAAACACTCACAAAATCGAAAGATAGCCCAACCAAAATCATCTATAGTACCGTTCAATTCAAAATTCCAATATACGAAATCATTGCACATACATGGACTTTCGAAAACAAAGCATTTCGAATCTGCTCCTATGGAATATCTGACACATAATCTGAATTCAAGTAAAGAAACAAGTTATCGGGAACGTATATTTACATAACGGATAGAGATCTGAAAAGTCCCGAAAACTTTTTCATAGTGAATCAAATCCCTGACAAGTTCCAGAATACTAGAGTTCTAGAAAACTGGAGATCTACTTCGTCAACAATGCTCGACGCTTACCCACTGGTACAACCCAGAAAAGTTTGCGTTCGACGTTAACAAACACACGGAAAGACAAATATAGATGACTCATTAATTGAACTTGTCATTATTATTACCCAGGTAAGTTATTTCGCTTTTCCGTTCGCCGAATATCCTCGAAAACTTACTTTTCCACAAGACACTCAACTGACTTCGTGTATTGGGCAAGTCATCTCTTGATTCGCTTCCCCACCTGTTACTTGTGGTTAATTAAGGCGTTTTCAAAGCATACAGTTTCGTACTGAGATTTCTGAAAATATCCAAAACTCCAGTTATAACTCGTTATAGGTGGAAATTAATTGGGTACTGACAACCTATAGGATAGTGTGAATTGTTGACCAAATGAATATATCCTAAATCTTCATTTGGTAAAATAATTCTATTTCATCGTATCAGATTTTTGTGAGAACTTTAATTTTTTAAGTGTTATAGGTATCGCTTGAAATAAATAATAAGTTCTCCGTCACTGGCCATTTATATGGTCTACCCCCAGTATCTGGAAAGAAATCATTCAATAATTGCCCTATGCCGAGACCGCGTGCCTCATTACTTGAGGTTAGAAGATTTGATTGACAGCTTCTAGTTTTTGTGAATTGTAATTTATGTGGTTTCTGTTATGAATTATTAGCCTCGTGTCAGATGGACAAGTTTATTGCCTCAACCAATCACTTGTTTGTTGCGGTTTGAGATTTTTGTATTTAATGGTTCTTTGTTTTTTATTTTTAATGAGTCTTTATAATAGTGCTGAAGTATGCGAGGTATGAGAAAATTGATTCGATACAAGCTTTATGAGAAGAGAACCTATAAAATTTGTCATGATAATTTAACAGTCTGATCTGTGTGAATCATTTCGAAAAGCTATTCCATATCGGCCAATTTGAAATAATGCGTTTTTGTTTTACGATGAATCTTCTCACAGAAAAACTGTCTTGTGTCGTCACGGTGAGGTAATTCAATAAGTATATGCTTTTCAATCTTCATACTGAGCCAAGGAATATATGTGACATATCCGGTATGTATTACGTTTTGATATTTCATGATTGTGGTCAGTTCAGATTCAATATTCAGAATAATCCGAAGTTCAAAGTAAGTAATACTAATAGTTAGCAGTTTATATTCAGACTTGGCGGCAATGTCAGAATTTTGGGACCAATTTGTTAATCTATCTTTGAAAGATAATATACTTGAAGCTGAAACAATACTGCATTTGCAAAAAAGAAAAAATAAAAATGAATGATGGCCTCCTTATAAAATTTTTCGAAAAGTACTTTGCATGAACACCACAGCGTTCTTAGTTATAGTCCCTAGTTACTAGTTAGTGTAAGGTATTGGAAAATGTTGTATAAACCTTTCATTAGTGTAAAACCCATTATATGCATTGGTTGAAGTTTCAATTGGGATAATAAACAAGATTCAAAATTTTTAAAAAATGTTCGATCCATCCATCCATTGGAATATCCGAAACGTTCGTTGAAGATATCTATTAACCGTCCTCTGACGGACGACGGATATACAATAGATATCCCTGTTAGAACTCGAATACAATTTATGTTATGAATTCGAATTTCTACCTAAAACCCCAAGGATGTTCTACTTTTGTATTGACAGTGTTACCAATTCTCAGAATTTTTTTAAATATTCATAAATAATGGTATTATATTTTGATCAAAATAAATATTGTGATAACTTTATTGCCAATGATATTTTCAAATGAAAATCTAAGATTGAGAGGTTATACTTGAAGTACTCTATCTTGCTCTCTCTCCTAGGGCCTGTCGATTAGTTATAATGTTTCTATTTCCACTTGATCTTAGTTTCGCCAAATATTTTTTTTATAAATATACATTTCTTCGACTATTTATCAGCAGTGATCTATAGTTGGAAATACTCAGGATTCCTTGAAACAAATCATTGAATACTGGCCAAAACATATTTACTTGTTCTCTACATCTAGATCTACTTCGTCAACGATGCTCCACGATTACCCACTGGTACAACCCAGGAAAGTTTGCGTTCGACGTTAACAAACATACGGAAAGACAAATATATAATATAATATCCAAATAAATGAATATTTATATAATGTTATTCATCATCGACATCTTTTTCAACACTGTTCGGTTTAAAAAAAATTAAAATAATAATTATATGGAGGTTGAAACGTCAAGGTAATACAACAATGAATTGAAAAATAGAAATATAAAAATAAATGGAAAAAAGAAGATTTGATAGAAAGGTAGGTTTATTTATGACCGGAGATGTCCTACTTCTCGTTTTTTGAAAGCTTCAAACTAGTTTTTGTAGTATGAGGTCAAAAATAACTTGGTTCGATTTCAGATTGGCGGAATAGGATATCGATGATAATATTCAGGAAGGTTTGTCAGTTGATACGCCAAGCAATAGAGCCACAAATGATTGCTTTTTGGACAAAAATACTCTCTGGAAGCCGTCTATGCCACTCCATGCAGGACAGTCCGTAGTTTCCCACAATGTCCTCTACTCGAAAATGTAATTTTTTAATTTGTTATAAACAATAAACAACAAAAAGTCGCCTTTGTTTCAGTCTCGGTAGTGTAGTGGTTAGCATATCTGCCTATCAAGCGGAAGGCCGGGGTTCGAATCCTCGCCGGGCCACCGTGCTGGGTAATCGCACGTTAAAAGGTAAGGCCTCGTTGATCCAACAAGTTTCGAGTTCTGAGGGTTGACGTTCGTCAGCTGGTTGACGAAAACGAACAATTTTTTTTCTTGAACAAAATGGAAACTATTGAAGCAAAGGAATGAACTGTAGAGAATTGAATTCCGAAAAAAATGACGGACCAAACGATCCAATCGGATAATTGTAACCGAAGAGAAGCGGGAAAAACCGTCTTTCATTAATTCATTACTCTGCCATTTTTCAGTATAAGGAGCTGAAACTTTGCACCATAGTTGCTATTGACGTGCACTTCGTGTGTGCAAAACCTGAATTCAGTCGCGTGAATAGTTTTCGCACAATTCTTTTGTTCCATTTGAATTTTTTTTTTTTGAAATATTTTCGCGGAGAGCTAGATGCGTTTGAGGTCGTCCGATTGGAATTGAAAAAAAAATAATTTCGATAAAACGCGTTCAAGTGTGTTAAAAACTAGTGCGATCATGAGGAAAAACACACAATTTTCCAGTTTTTTCCGCTTTTCTCCGGTTATAATTTTCCGATCGGATCGTTTGACCCGTCTTCTCTTCGGAATTTAATTCTCTACAGTTCTCTTTGCACCGTCAACGCTGCTTCAATAGTTTCCATTTTTCAATTAAAAAACTAAAACAAAGGCGATTTTTTGTTGTTTGTTGTTTATAACAAATTAAAAAATGGCATTTTCGAGTAGAGAACATGGTGGGAATAAACTACGTACTGTCCTGCACAGGATGGCAGAGGCGGCTTCCAGGTAGTAATTTTGTCAATGACAATATCTTTATTGCTTGGCCTATGAAGAAAACAGTTCTCAATTCGATGTATCACAGGTACAGTGGCCATCTGAAAACATATTTACAGTGTTGCTTCTAATTATGGGAAGAAATCGATGATGATGCCACTGCCTTATACTGACGAGGGGTCGAATAGCCCGAAACCGGTCTGCAAGTGTGTTCGTCCCTATCGTTGAAAATCAATTCCTTCATTTGTATCGCCAAAAGAAAATACAGGATTTTCTTTTGTGAAGAAACCTGCACTTGCATCGGTCGGATATAATTCAATGCCCTTCGTGATATTAGCCAGGAAACTATTTGTTTTCTGACAGGTGCCAGCCAGAACCTATTTGTAGGTAGATTTGGGTAGATTTTGGGCCAGAACGAATTGTTCGAAAGATGGTTTGATTTAACGCCAGTCTTCAAGTATGCCAATCGACTATGTCGAATGTTTTTTAAAAACTATGTATTTCGATCATTATACAGCAAGTATCAGTCCCGAGGTATTCATGGAAATGCCAAAAGATATAAATGAGCGCTGCAAAGAGATGGTGGCATCTTTCATTGGTTATTTTGAAAGAGAACGAGAAAATAATGAGCCGTTGCTTCAACGGCTGTAAGAGAGGCAAATCAAGAATAACGTAGTAAATTGTATTTGTAATCTATCTTCAGATATTCACTCCTAGCCGTGTACTTAACAGCTGACTTCAAGTCAAGTATATAGAATAAAGATAACGAAGCTTTTGAAACGCCTCGGATGCGTAAAACCAAGAGGGTTCCAAATGCTACAGTACTGGATATGACTGTAATTCATAGCCCAATTTAAAGCATGTATACGCAGTGGGTATTTGGTTTTTGAAAACAGGAATACCTCGATTCTTTGAAATTGGCCCATATTGAGAAAACTACACGGAAAAGAACTATTTCAAGGATGAACTTTCATATTTCAATGAATAATATACAGTTACTCAGGTATTTTTTTGATTTTACTTTTTTCCTAATGAATATTTACATCACTTTCATTACTAGTTGCCGATATTCCATAATTATATGACAATCCGGCTATAGTTTACTTCAAAAACAATGCTCTGGGTATCTAAACGCAGCCCAGCTCTCGTTGTTTTCAGTGTGTCTGACTGAGTTTTTTCGAATCTAGACGGTCATTCTAGTAATTTACTTTTCGTTTGTTCCAGTGACGTTTTTTTAGTTACTTTTATTGATGATCTCAAACATTCAAAAAGATGTGATGTTTCAAACGTTAAAAAGTGATCTCACAGAATTTCAATAAGACAAATATTAGTTCGAATGTTTCCTTGGGAGTTATTTATTACTGTTATACTGTAGTATAACATCACATTTTCTTCAGATGTCTTCGAGAAAGGAATCAAAATATTTCCAAAGGCTTGACAAGCAACAAGAGCTTTCTTCTTCCCTCGCCTCAGACATTGACTGCAAACCAAGATAGCTGTGTTTTTGTTCTCAACGAGTTAGTCAAGACTTCCCTTCTCCTACTCCTACAGATACTGTTTTTTTCTCGAATCTATCCACCAACAATATGGACTTTCTAACACTGAGTTTCTGAAACGATGGGTTAATCTCAAGATCAAGATAGCAAGACTACGTAGGATAATTTTTCTACTGAATGCAGAAGACACAAAATATTCCAAAGCACATCACACACGGAATCAGAAATATTAATAGTCCACTACACCACACAGTAGGAACAATAGGACAACGTACCTATCTACCTATCACGACTTTCAGTCAAGGGTAAAGACCAAAAATTTTCAATATCGAGATCTCTAAGAGACTCAATGAACTGATTGGTTCTGAAAAAATCCTTAATCATTGAAAAAAACAAATATCCATTCCTCGACCGCCCCAAAATAATGTTTTGTACGAGAGAGATTCCAACTAATGTTACTCGTTGATACCATTTTACTTCATTAACTGGTTGAGCTTTGAAACTCCTTGCCGAAAGAAGTCTTCCCTGAGGCTTACAAACTTCAAAAATTCAAAGTGAATGTTTATTCGTATCTCCTGTCCCTTGATTCACGCCGTGTTCTTTGAACATTACAGGGCTTCCTTTTCGTGTGAATCTGCATATGAAAAAAATTAACTCATCACATTCATTCCTCCCCGGAATTGAACATGAAAGAAGGAATGTGTGAGATGTAAGGAAAATAATCAGAATCAGAATTATTAAATTCACTTCAGCAATATACGCTTTTACAAGTGGACGCGTATGTGAGCGAAAAATGTCTTCATATGACAATTCTACTTCTACTTCCTTTGAAATAGCATTACAAAATGAATATTCATATAAAGTGAATGTTCGTAATCCCAATGTATTTTACAAGACTGAATAACAATTGCATTCTCTGTGGATTTTCCGCAACGGAATTCAAACTGTCAGTCTGATGGTACTTTTATTCCTTTGGAAAAAGACTACAATTCGGTTTCGATAATTTTTCAAAAATTTCAGCTAGATTGAAGAAATTGGATGGTGGATGGCCATATTCAACATTTCCCCTTCTTGAAAAGTGGACTCACAACTGATTTTTCAAAAGCCTCAGGACAATACCCTCTTCTAGAGCACTGTTGAATATGTGTCAATCGGCCAATCGTTTCATTTATGATTGAAAATTTTGTTTTTATTGTTTATTCTGCTCATGAGTCGACTATTCCACGTGACTTTTTTTTCTTTGAAGAGACAACGAATTAATGTTTTTTTATTTACCAGCTAATTATCCCCTACAGCTACAGATATAAGGTAGGTATTGAATGTTTCTGCAATATCTTTTTGTTCGGTGGTTATTTGTCCATTACTCACTTTGAGTTTGTAATAGTGTTAATTCGTGTTTGATTACATGTCAATTCATTAATTTAATTCAGAGTTCCTTCTGGTATCATTTAATGCTGTTCGCCGTCAGCAATTATTTCCCGAAAATATTTTTATTGAGATTGTAGTTTTCTGGGCTAGACCAGATTCAAAAAGACCGTCTATTATCCACGGATTTCTTTTTCCATTTCTTTTTCTGGTTGGTTGGTACAAACACGTATCATGTTCTGGACTTTTTGGATGAATATTTATTGCATCCTCTATATCATGGGAAGAGTATACTTGAATGCAAGTCTAATCTTTCGCACATTTCATCAATTTAAAATTTCCAACATCGAATCTATATTTTTCATTTCCAACATATTTTTTGCCATTTTCCAATATTATTTGAAAAGCTGGTGAAAAATTATCAGTAACATCAGATTCTGAGATAACTGGGTTGTATTCGAATATATTAGTGAAATACTCAATGAAATAGCGATCTATGCATGATTCAATATCTCCATTTTTTGGTATAGCCGTTCAAATCAACTACCATTATACCAAACTGATGCTATTTGCAGTCGACGCGCGATTTGCTAACGACGTTAGCATGTATCAATTTTTCCCTGAAGATGCTAACCTCGTTAGCAAAAAGTAATAAAAATCAGTTTGGTGTTATTTTATTGCCAAATGTAAATTTAAATTCGAGTAGGTGACTTCCTCTATCATCAGAAGTGCATCATATCAAATTACACCCTGAGTAAAACATTTTATACATCGGACATCTTCTGGGTGGAGATGATAATTTAAGTTCCAATAATGCTAGCATACTTCGCAGGGTTTGTGAGAATATATATATATATATATATTTTATATATATATATATATATATATATATATATATATATATATATATATATATATATATATGTCACCGGCAAAGTGTAATATCAGGCATTCTATGGATGCCTGCTGGAGTTCAGGCAGAGTTAAACATCTGTCTGTTCCATTGTTTTTAAGTTAAGGTTAACCTAACCTAACCTAACCTAACCTAAGCTAAGAAAATGAAAGCTAATTATTCACTAATATTTCACTTTTAAATTTTACTCTAGTAAAATATGAGGATTTTCAGATCCTATGTTTAATACATTTCATGTTTGTTATTTGCAATAAACAATTTTTAACAATGTTGTTCATTTTATACTTTGCCTGCAAAACTTTCGACATTTTATATAATGCCTAGGCATTATACACAATGCCTAGGCAAAGTTTGTACAATTGTTAAGAAATGAGTTTATTTCATACCTTGCCTGGATTCACTCGGCAATGTATACAATGCCTAGGTCTACCATACAATGCCTGAATTGTACACATTGCCGGTAACATATATATATATATATATATATATATATATATATATATATATATATATATATATATATATATATATATATATATATATATATATATATATATATTATTATTATTTGCTAGCCCCCAGTAGGAGCACAAACTCTCGGAGATAACCGTCAGGGAATTCTGTCATGAGCTACCAGTGGAAAGGATTAGCACACACTTCAACTTTTATTCCTACCCAAATCAACAACAGAGCATTTGTGACCTACCTTATGAATTGTAGTCGATTCCTCTACTACTCACACCCTAGGCCTTTGTGAAAAATCGTTAAGTGCAAAATGACATTCAGCCAGGTAATGCGTTCTATTTATATTACTAAATATTGTATGATATATAAGTACCATATCAGTCCCACCGTTATACATATTCTATTCTTTCTGCGGCATTTCGGCACGTTATAATCTGCAATTTCACCTTTCAGGTCGGATAATAAGGGATAATTGCTAACTACCAAACCCCATGTCACACCTCAACCGTAAAATTACTCATATAGAATTGTTGTCAAGTTGTTCTCGTCAGCTCTACTTTATTTAATAACAGGGTCCATCATAAAGGAGAACGAGTACTTTTTTTGAATCAGCCAACCAAGAAAGCTACATCTATGGAAGCACTATCCAAAAATCTTTTTTTCAATCGAATCATAACGAATAAGTTCATTCAAGTTCCAGATGTTAGGTGAAAATTATCAAAATACCCCAAATTATGTGTCTGGAGAAGATGAGTCGTTTCGTATACAGATATTTTTTATAGTTTAATGGATCATTGAATTCGTTTTAAAAGTGCAGGTATGGTTTATTTCTGAGAGAATGAAGTTGATGGTGGCGTCTGAGAGACGTAACGTTGAATGGATAATCTTGAAGTAGTAGTAAAAAAATGGCAAAGAAAATTAGCAATTTGTTTTAAATTACTTCATTGATAAGAGTAAGGAAATATATGACACAACGCTACTCAATTTCAGTTATTTCGTGATATTTTCGGAATTACTCGATTTTTTTTACTTCTTAACGGTAGTGTGTTGTGAATATAAATGCGCAACTTTGCCCTGATGTTACCGTCTCTATATCTCACATATAAATAAGGAGATCCCAATAATGATGAGAGTTGAATTTGAAATACCTGGTATAAGTACAAGTTAATTGGGGTACTCTGTCATATTTCAAAAAATTTCTCATGAACATAAATGTTTTCGTTCGCTAGTGATATGACGTCAAATTTTCAAGCGAATCCAAGTTTTTCATTGATTTTACCAATCATGATGAAACTTGGTACTTTCAACAATGAACAGCAGTATGGAGGTTTTTTGATTCGACTGGATTGGAAAATAGGTATAAGTAAGTAGTGATACAAGTATTCACAGTTTATTCTGAATTTGATATCAACCCAAGAAAATCAAAAATACAATTTCTGGTCGTTCGAGATTGTGTATCGTGCTGTTTACCGAGTTTCTATAATTTTTTCCCTAAAATTCAGCAAGGACTGAATTCATAGTTACACAGAATACTCCCATATTATTATAATAACTTATGAAAGTAGTCGGTGTATAGAAATTCATTGAATCAATACACAATAATATCATTTTTGGCAGTATAGCAAACCTATATGAAACAAATATTTTCTTATGACGAACATCTTGATGAACGACGGTCTGCTTTTATCTATGAGACACGTATGGCCTAAAAATAGCTTCCATAATTGGTGTAACCATTGAATACTCGATAATCCTCAAAGTGATAGCCAAAAGATAGACAGGATGAAGCACGATCCCAGGTGGAAAATTTCATATATTCCCTGTATATTAGCATCATAGACATTTACAACCATTGGCTGGTCATAACAGAGAGAGGACCGCGGAATGAGCGGAATGAGATAGAATACTTCAAGTAAAATCTCTAAGCGAATTACTTCTTCAATGTTGCAGATGAAGAGAGTTTAAGAAGGATAGGGTAATTCAAGTATAGAATTATTACTTATTCAGTGCTTCACAATATCACTTCAATGTGCATATCCTTTCTCTCTCAATGTTTTCCGTAATATCGAACACTGTCATAAAGCCCAGTCCATTATAAGTTGTATGATTGCTACCTAGCTAGAATACGCAAGTGTTATGAATGTCCTTCATTTACCTGCAAACTTGACTACTCGAGTACTTACTCACATGCATGTTACTTAGGTTAAACTTCTACCATTTTATAACCATTTACTTTTTCAGTACGTAAAAAAAAGATAGCTAGTGGGTTTAGAGCGCACGTCCGAAATCAAACGCTCTATCTGAGCGAATGAGTATTATTAAATTTTTTACGTACAGCTCATCCAATCCATCTTGGCACGAACTCGGATACTTTTCCAGTTGCACACTGGTAGTGTAGACCACGACGAAAAAAAAACACCTTCCAGCAATGAATTTCAACACAGTGAACACATACAATAGGTGTTTTTTCATCTAAGTATACTCCACAGAGATTGCTGGGCATATACACGTTATTAGTTCTGTGACAAGATGGATTGGATAAGCTATACAGTAGTTGCATGATATACTGAATAATATAATATGCCGATCATACAATTTTTGAATATTTATCAATGTTTGTTACAAACAAAAGATTTTTCGAATATTATAAGAATATTGCTTGGGATATATGTTGAGAATACCTACCTACCTTACCCATCTTGAAAAATATCTACCTACCTACTAGACAAAGGATCTTGATCATATGGTTGATTGTAACTGTGCCCCGCATTGATTCAGTTTGAATAGTAAAGAATAAAAACTGAATTAGAAAATATTCAACTACGCAACTTGTAATGACTGTTAGCCGTTGGCGTGAATTAATTTCAATAATAGGTAATGATAAATACGACTGGCCACGATATCTATTGAGACAAAATTGATTCTTCCACTTCGAAGGGAACCGTACAGATGGCGACAGCTACTGGGTAATACCACTCGGGGCGGGACTAAAATAATGAGGTGTGTTCAAGGCATTGACAGGCCTCCGAGAGGTCAACTTCCTATTTTAATCCACTCCTCTCAAAATCGTTGCTAGCTGTTCATTAGTTCAGTGGAGGCTAGTCAATTCACCTGTTAATTTGTCATTACCTATTTTGCCTAGATTCCTCCAAACACTGGTGGAGGTGGATAATGAAGAGGATCGATGAGGATATCTCTTTAATTTTATTGTATATAATTTGCTGATTTCATATATAGTTTATATATAAAATCAGAGTGAGAAATGATGAGATGTTCGAGCCACCATGGAGAAAACTGGAATTAACCCTCATCTAGGGTGATTTATACTTGTGATTTTTCGAAATCCAATTATGATATTCAATTGGAAACTTGGAATAAGAATGTACGAAACACACGTTTACTATGCCATGCCACCATATAGAAAATGTATAACAAACCCTTCAAACTTGCGATTTTTCGAAAAACTTTGCTGACTAGGAATATCTAATTGTTTTTTTTTCCTTGAAATGCTGGAATATGGATGTACAAAACACGTTTCCTATGCCATAAAAAATTCATAAAAACCTCCTCATAAGGGTACTTCATACCTACTCAAACTTTTTCAATAAACCTTGCCAACGGGAGGTATTCAATTGATATATTTCTTCAAAAAGCAGGAATATCAATGTATGAAACATGTTTTTATGCCATTCACAACAAACTCCTCAAAAGAGCAAAATCTTTGCTGACCTGGGGTATCCAATTGATAATTTTCATTGAAAACTATCAACCCCCTCAAAAGGGTATTTTATACTAGCTATTTTTGGAAAAATCCTGCTGATCGAGGGTAATTGGTATATTTCATCATAGAGCTGGAATATGAATGTACAAAACATGTTTTTATGCTACCATATAGAAAATTCATAACAACCCCCTCAAAAATTTAGTTCATACTTGCGATTTAGAATAGAATTTTGTAGAGAATTGTTTTATAATCAATTGTCCGTATTCTGGAGCTGCGAACTTGAATTTTTGAATGTGGACAATGAATTCACAATATTCGACACCAAGTTTCAATCAAGTCTGACCATAATTAAACTTGACAAATTTCAAGTCAATCGAACAATTAAAAATATTATTCAATTATGATTCATTTATTTATCCCAAGAAACATGGGTCAAATTAGCAAATCCTGAAAATATGGCAATGAGAATAAAAAATTGGCAACAATACAACCCCTGTCCTGTGACCGTCAGTTTGTATTTGTACGAGTCTACATACTGCTTACTGAAAACTCCTTAACCTATTTCGGAATAATTTTTGTAATGATTGACTTCTTTTTCTGTATATAAAGTATAACTCAGTATCAGATTAGTTGATATGATTTCAGATTCAAATTCACCCTTATTTGGTGCATTGTGTTGATTTTTTAATGTTTTAGTGATGTTTACGTCAGTTACATTTTGCGGAAGATTATTTGGTGTAGAAATGTTATGATATAGAAACATCTTACAAAAATTGTAACCAAATGCAAAAAACAAGATTTTGTGAACCATTCATTATTCTTGTCTAGTCTATTGGTTAATCACCTTTTTCATATTACATATTCATAGTAGATCATATCGAACATTGGAACCGAATTATTCCCATTCAAAGGTACAAACTGTTTAGTTATTACCACAGTGTTATTTCCATCTTACAATTTTGCAGTGCAGCTTTGCAACGCGCCAATAATATCTTCCCTTGTACCTATAACTAGCAAAAGTTGTAATTATATCTTCTAGACGTCGGAGTGACTTGAAATTCAGCAGGTCTTCATAGATCCGGTGACAATGCATTAGGAAATTTCTATTTGAGAAAAAACAAAATGTTCACACGTGTAAAAATAGGAACCGCAAAATATTACGGTGAATATATACTGCTAGGATAGTGAAAAATAATATAATTTTACCAATGACGCGCAGTTTTTTGCTTCTGTAAATTGAAACACCCCACAAAAAAACGTCATGGTCATTGGTACATTGTTCAGAATATTTTGTATTGAAAAATTAATAAATCAACGAACTTAATGTGGGTGTATTTATAGTTATCTATATTCATTTCAACTAATTAATTTCAACAATATTCAGTGTCTATGAACTGAATTAACTTACTAATATTATGACATCTTCTTCTTTCGAGCAAACAACAATATTCAATAAGTTACATGGTCTCTGAATTTGGAAGGGGCAGTAATGACCCGGCCCCTGCTGCTTTTACGTGGTGATGTACTGACCGTTACATTTTGGTCTGACCTTGATCTTCTGTGTTGAAAATCATTTTGACTATGTTTCGAATGTGTACTATTTATTCGAACAATATGTCCATTGTCTTTTTCAATTAGATATGATCGAGGGGCTTGTTCGAATTTACTTATGACTCTAGCAGGGCTCCATGTTTTTCCTTCTCTTATAATAATATTCTCGTTATCTTGAAAGTTTTCCCTCAATTCTGATCTATCATAATATTGTTTGTGAGTTTCTCTTTTCTTCCAATTAATTTTTTTTCATTTCCATAATCAATATTCTGGGAAGTTAGAAGTTTTGATAGTATCGGCAGTTTTGTTCTTAATCGTCGATTCTGTAGTAACTGCGATGGTGTTTTGTCTGTCCCTGTTACAGGAGTGTTCCTGTATTCAGGCAGGGCTGCCTGTACATCTTCACATTTTTTCAGCATACTTTTTGATATCTGCACTGCCCTTTCTGCAAGCCCATTGGACTGCGGATACCTTGGACTGGAATTATTGATTTTGAAATCTCAGGCTTTAGCAAAATCTCTACATTTCAGCGAATTAGAAGGCATGTTGTCAGCTACTACCTCTTTAGGAATACCAAATCTGGAGAAAATTGTTTTGAGTGAACTTACAACAGTTTCTGCCGCCTTGTCCTTGACCTGAATAATTTCCAACCATTTTGAGAAATAATCGATTAGTATAAGATATGATTTTCCACCATAATGTAAAAAGTCAAAGGCTACTGACTCAAATGGTGAACTCGGAAATTCCCTCAGTATCATTGGTTGTTAAGAATTGCTTTCACTATATTTTTCGCAGTTCTTGCATTTTCTAATAAATTCTTCGATATCTGAATTTATTTGAGGCCAATATTATATTTGATTAGCTCGTTGCTGAGTTTTGGTAATGCCATAGTGATTTTCGTGTAACAGTGTCAACATATCATTACGTAAAGATTTTGGTACTATTACTCTATCCTTGTAGAATAGTAAGTCATCAACTACATAGATGTCCTGTCTTGATGAATAGTATTTCTTAATTGGCTCTATCACTTTACTAGCATCACTAGGCCAGCCTTGTGTGCAGTACTCTTTAACGTTTTGCAGCTCTCTCTCTTCAATAGTTTCTTCTACAAAACGCTGTTTCTTTTCATTTGTCACATTGATTGAGTGTACAATTTCAGTTATGAATTTATCATCATCAGATTTAATGTTTTGAAAATTTCGCGACAAAAGATCTGCAATGTGCATTTCTTTTCCAGGCTTGTATCTCACCTTTATGTCATATTTCAGAAGCTTTACTTTTATTCTTTGTAATCGAGGAGAATGAATCTCCGAAACACCTTTCTTCATTATATTCTCTAATGGACGATGATCAGAATCAACTTCTATGTAACGACCGTAAACATAATGGTGAAACTTGTTACAAGCCCATAGTATTGCTGAATATTCTTTTTCGATTTGACTAAACCGGCTTTCACTGTCAGTCAGTGATCTCGACGCAAAGGCAACAGGTTTGTGGTTTGGAAGTAAACAACATCCTAAACCAAATTGTTCGCCTCTGTCTGAATGACAATATTAATTTTCTCATCAAAATTTGCTAGAACAGGATATGAACCCTCTATCTTTTTTATTTCATTCAACGCATCTGATTGTCTTTGTGTCCATAAAAATTCTATATTATTTTTTAACAGCTCCCTCAACGGCGATGATATACTTGACAAGTTAGGAATATAGGCACGCAAATAATTAATCATTCCCGTTCTTTTTTATTAGCTGGATCTCTCGAATTTTGAATAGCTGTCACCTTATCGTTATCCGGCCTCATTCCTTCTTTGCCAAATATATTTCCCAACTACTCTACCTCATTAACTCTATTCTGTATTTTCCTGTCATTGAATTTTACATTCAGTTTCCTAGCTCTATTAATTACTCGACTCAAGTTGGCATCATGCTGTTCCAGCGTATCACCAACAACTAACAAGTCATCAAAATAAATCATACACCCTGGCAAATCCCCAAAATTTTCTTGATTTAATTTTTGGAAATATTCTGGTGCACAATTTAGACCCATCGGTAAGCGATCAAATTTAAAAGTTCCAAAAATAGTACCGAAGGCGCATAACTCAATTGATGCTTTATCCATTTCTACCTGATAAAACCCATCTTTGAAATCTAAAACAATGAAATTCGACTGATTTTTTAATTTGACTCTGATTTCCTCCAAGGTAGGAATTACACAAAATTCTCGTTCCAGAGCCTTATTCAGATCCGTAGGATTTAAACATAGCCTAAGCGATTTATCATTTTTCTCTACAATCACCAGATTGCTTAACCACTCTGTAGGACCTTCACACCAAGAAATTACTCCTTTCTTTTCTACTTTGTATGGCCAAAGGTACCCTACGGGGAGATCTCGCAACTGGTAATGCATTCTGTTTGAGATTAAGAACACTTTTTTTTATTCACCCAATCCTTTGAATATATCACTGTTTTTTTTAATAAATTGATCTTTTGTATCACAAATTACACTATGAATTTTTGGTAATATGTTCAAATCAATACTTGATGGCAGAACCACAATTGGACTACGATCACTAATTAAACATTTCATCAAATGTACAATTCGAATCTACAGTGCCAATAGGAATAATTCTAATTCCCCCCTAAGCCTCTAAGACTATCTTACTTTTCTCTATTTGAACATTTTTATTTATCTTGTTTAGTATATTTATAGGTAAAATGTTAGCCTGACTCCCTGTGTCAACTTTGAATTTAATATTTTCACCTCCTACCTTTATATTTTCTATCCACTCTCTACCATCTTTTATTTCATTGATACTTATAGTGGACACCATGAAAGGTTCATCTTCACATGATTCCTCATCAACCTCTTGTACTTCCTTTACTGTCTTCGTTTGTCTGCCAGACCCTATATCGCGACACATTTTGCTGAAATTTCCATAACGGCTACAACTTCGGCAACGTTTACCATATGCTGGACTTTTTTTTCAATTCTTCATTTAACGTCGGCCTATTTCCGCTACCAAGGCCAATCACCGACGCCGGTGAGCACACTTCCCCCAACCGGAAATTTTGCCGAACCCTCTGGTATTCCAACCAGAGGTAGGGATCTTTAACGAGCCCAACATCCATGGACTCGGGACCGACGGCTTTACGTCCCCTCCGAAGGACGGCATATCCTCAATATATCTTGTGCTCATTGATATATTGTCTGCGAGCTATGATATGCTATTTCGCTGCAGCTGTACGGGCTTTCGACACGGTATTTCCCTGTATGGTCACCCATCCAAGTACTAACCACGCTCGGCGTTGCTTAACTTCAGATATCGAATGACTGTCAGTCAACCTGAAGAGCTGGGCCATGCCCCATATGCTGGACTTGTCTAGCCCTATGCTCTGTGCCACAACTTCGACAGTCAAAATATTCTTGTTTTTCATTCCTATATGTGTCAATTTTCTCAAAACTTGATTGCTTATTTACTTGTTTGACATTTGCAGGCTTCTTTATCGTAAGTAAATCATCCTTCGATGGAATTTGATCTTGTACATTTCTTATTTGTGTTTTTGCTATTTCATTAGCTTGGCAGATGTTAATGGCATCCTCTAAGCTCAACTTATCCTTGTTCAATAGTTTTTCTCTCACATCTTTACTGCTGATACCCAGTACAATCCTATCCCTCATAGTTTCATCTTGACCCGTTTCAAAGTTACAACTCTGACAGTTTATTCAGATCCGTCAGGAAATAGTCGAAAGCTTCGCCTTCTTCTTGATTTCGAGTGTAAAACACGAATCTTTCATATACCTCATTTTGCTTCGGTATACAATATGCCTCTAACTCATCCAACACAGTTTTATACTCAGATTTTTGGGCTTCAGTAAGCTTCAAGGTATTAAAAATTTCAACACCTTCTTTCCCTATCAGATTGGAAATATGGCTATTTTAACTTTATCGTCTTTGCCGTCTCTACCACTGGCCACCAGATAAATTTCCAAGTTTTGTTTAAATTTTCTGAAATTTTCAGCGACATTGCCCTCAAATGAAATTGGATTCGGCAGTCTAACCTCCATTTTTGCAATTATTTCTTCTCACCTCCCCCGAGGTTTTTATTATTGTTTCGTCTTGACTTATAGATTTCCACTTGACTGCGCCATGTAATATTATTTGGTTTATAATAAATCTGCACGTAGGTGAATTATATTTATTTTAATCTTCATCAGTTTATCGACATCGACCAGTGTTGCCATACCCGGCTTGACCTTCAGTCCTATCTAATAGTGTTCCATGTTACAGAATCACAAACTATATATAGTACAATATGCAGTGTCTATGAACCAAATCAACATACTAATATTATGACACATACCTATATCATTACAGTAACCTTACACCAAATACATACAGATTTGCCAGAATGGTTGTACTACAGGGAAAAATTACCATTTTACCTCGAGAACAGCTTTTTCATACATGGTGTGTATTTATCCAAAAGATACTTGCACTTGTCCTGCTGAATCTGGATACTATTATATAAAAGCTGCCCATATTTCGATTGGAAACGAAAAACAGAAACAAAAGGAAGAGAAGCAGAGGATATAGCTGAGAGATTGAAGTACTACTTATTGAATATGAAGACAGTTTTGAACTCTTATAGATCTCGAGCCCAAGAAAATATTGAAAGATATTTAAAAAGGAGCAATGGGCTATGACTCCGAAACGGGGAGAGATATGCTCATAAAATTACGAGGGAGACGAAATTAGTTGATTCATCACCTAAGCTCCCATGCCACCTCCATAAATATCTAACCTGAATTTCACTTCTTTGTTTTTTCAAATTTGGGCAGAATTTTCGAAATTATTCCAATTTCAGTCATCCAATATTCCTTTCCCAATGTGAAAAATAGTTAATTTACTCTCAAACTCCTGAAGAACATTCTGTAATGTTTACGCTCATATAGCGCGACATTCCGACATCTTTCTATAGTTGCTTCATATTTTCTGGTGTCATTCAAAATATAAACTAGATCCTCTTCTGCTAATCTTCTGATTTTTTGTGTGATATATCACTTAGAGCGCTTGTATTTTATGTGAAAACAAGATTAGCATCCATACCATTCGTTTCGTATGCTTTTACGTACAAACATCTACCTGGTACTTGAACGTTCGTCTAATAGACAATAAATAGAGGATACTTCCTGTTATATCAGTTTCAGAGGATTTTTGATTTGGGTTTTTTGACAAGTCGTTGTGAAATTTTTGTTGACTTTATTCAACTCATGCAATTCACTATAACCACAATATGTATATTAAAATACAAATCAAAATCAGTGAGAACTAAAAAATGATAAAATTTCCAACATTCTCCTACCCTGAGAAAAAATTACTCTATTGTCTTCCCCACCATATCTACAAGGAATTCTCACTTTTCTTCCACTCCTTGTGATAGTTTCATTTTTCCGATTGGATCTTTTCTGACCATCTTCATTTTCCATCATTTCATCGACCTCTTCTCTATTTCCCCATATACATATTGTTTTTTCTGTTGCTCCTACTGAATCCTTTCTTCTTCATCATTGACTTCTAGAAAATACAGCTTTTGAACAGTCCTCAAGGAAAATCCTGGCGAACTTTGCAAACGTGCTAGACGAACTCCTTCATCTTTTTTGGGAAAAACTTCAAACACTCGAGCTAAGGGTCAGTCGAGTCTCTTCGAATTGTCACTGCCGATCAGACTATGTCTCCAACCATTACTTCATTTCTTTCTGGTTTGGCTTTATTCAAGAACAACTGTGAAAGGTATTCGATAGGGAATCTTTTTCTGATGTCCCCCTTCAGTTTTACTCTATATCTGAACCTTCTCCTCAAAAAATTTACTGCAATATCGTCGAGGTCAGGAACACCTACTTCTCTGATATCCATCATCAGGTAGATAAGTCAACGGTCGTGAATTAACCAATACCCAAATGTGTGGCAGATACTTCTTCGAAATTCAAAACGGCTTTCCCAAGAACCATGCTCATTAATTGTTTCACAATACGAATTAACCTCATCTCCATATTATTCTTCTGAATGAGCTGAATTTCTCGATTTCCAGTCTAGAGCTGCCTATGCATTCACTGTGCCAATGAAGTTTGTGCCATTGTCGATATATATTACCGAAGGTCTTCCCCTTCTTGCTATGAACTTCATCAGAGCTTGTATGAATGACTCCGCAGACAAGGAAGCACCAATTTCCAAATGAATATCTTTTAATATATACGGCGCAGGAGGAAAGGCACACCCAAACCTTCTGTTGATCACGAAGATTCAATGGACCGAATAGGTCGACTCCACAGATTCGCATCATTTCTTTTGCATACGACGCATTTCGAAATGATTTTTCGAATGGTTCTTCGACCTCCACGAACCCAATACTTTTCTCGTAGAATACTCATGATGCTTTCAATTTCAGCATGGCAATTTTCAACGTGCTGAGCATGAATCATTCCGAAGACTACTGGATAATAGGATGGTAGGAGAGCTGGATACAAACTTGCTAATCTCTCATCACTAATACCTCGGAAACTTTCTTTTTGTATCAGCCATATAACTTTGTTTCCAGCTTCTTCCAATTCCTCTATACACAAATTTTCCATGATGCTTGCAAGATTTATGTGAAGAGTAGAAGCAAAACCCTTTTATCCATGCTATGAGCCTAATGATTTGTTCACAATAAAAGTATAGAACCACGAAAAACCAAATTTTGTAGACAATGAGTTTGTAGAAAGTTTTCTTAGAGATCAATTACCCTAACACCAAACTGATATTTTTTGCACTCGATGCGCGTTTCGCTAACGAGGTTGGCATCTTCCACATATCATAGATATGAGATATATAACAACATGGCCGATAACATAACGGTCGTTGTTTTGCTCAACGAGCTGAAAAACTTAAAAAGACGAAGTAGTCGAATTAATTGTGTATCAGAAGATACCATCTAATTACGTGAACAATGAGGTGCTTAGTGAAATCAGGAATAAACTCGTTTCTGCCTTTACTTTGCGAGAAAATGTGTTATCCGGAATTGACAGTGATTTCGAGGTTAGTTCAGACCAAAGTGCTTTGTGTTCTAATCAGCTTTGTTTCCAAAAGAGTATGGAGCTCCAGTTTACCAACTCGAGGGTGAGCGATCTTCAACATTTCGTAAGACAATTGGAAGATAGGATTACTGAGCAAAAACAATTCATTACCTCTTTGCAGTGCAATAATAAACATTTGAATTCAACATCAACAGAGCCATCTGTTAGTAAAATCGCTGAAACTTCCAATCTTATTGATCCCATGATCTCACAACAGGTTCCATCCAAAAATCAAATAACAGGTGTGACATCTTACGATAATGACTGGAAAGTCAACAAATCAAGAAGAGGCAACTTTAAAAATCGCCAACTGATTAAAAGTTGTAGTGATGCCTCGCAAGCTGACGCTTCAGTAGCTAAACCTGGTACCAGCGCAGGAGGAGAAATTAGTGCTGGCCCTAATTCTAACATTACGGCAAACCAAGTCAGCAGTGCAGTGGAAAATGCTGTCTCTCAATCAGTTTTAAGCCGCTATATTGAGTTAGACAAACCTCCAACTTTGTCCTACGGCCGTCGTCGTAGGTCAATAATAGGAACGAATTCCAGCTCAGAAGTGAAGTCTGTACCGAAACTTGGTTATTTGCATGTTTATAGATTATACCCTAGTACAACCCCAACCATACTTGGCAAATTATTAAAAACTACAGCACCTGAAATTCCGTTTTCATTCAAGGAGCTCAAGAAGACTGAAAATACCGCATCCTTCATTGCATCTTTCCCCATGCAACATGTTGGGAAAGTATATCAACCAACAATCTGGCCAGCTGGTGCTTGCATCAACAGGTAAATTTTTCCAGGCAGTAGTAATAGAAAAGAGGCAGTAAATTTCCACAACCACGCCTCAATACAGCAGACCTAAATGATAGAAAATACTTCACTAGTTACATAGATCCTGACGATAACCGAATCAAAGTGTGTCATCTCAACGTAAGGAGCCTAAAGAAAAAAACTATTGAACTTGAGTACCAACTAGAATCAGTTCACCAACCGCATGCAGTTTGTTTATCCGAGACATGGTGTTACTCTCATGAATCTGTGGTTGACTACGAAGATATAAAATTACTTTGTATTCATAATTATGTTTTAGCTTCTCATTACTCACGTACTGACACCATCGGTGGAGGCGTTGCAATATTTATTCGCAAAGATTGCTCATTCAGTGATATAAAAATATCGTTTGATTGCGTTGAAAAAAAATTCGAATGTACTCTGACTGAATTGAAAGTTAACAACCAGAATTACCTTATTGGCTGTTTATACAGGTCACCCTCACAAGAACCATCGTTTTTTGTGGATATGTTGGGGGAGCTATTGCATGGAGTATTGAAAACATCAACGTCAGCTATAATATGCGAGGACTTCAATGTTCATTTTGAAGGTCCTCATTGTCAAAATGCTTTGAGAATTACAAATATCTTTTCCAGCTTTGGTTTGAATAAAGCCGTCAACGAATTTACGAGAATCGATAAAAACAAAAAATCTATCTTAGATAATATATTCACAACATGCGACACTAACTCAATTCGAACCCATGTTATTCATTGCGATATATCAGATCACTTTATGCAATTGGTTTCCCTGCCAGTCCTATCCTATAGTAAGTCATATATTTTTAAACGATTTTTCATGCGTGAATCTAATATAAACAAATTTTGTTTCAATATTTCTTCGATTGATTGGAACGATGTCTTTCAGATAGGTTGTTCTCTGGACGAAGAATTTGAAAAGTTCTCCAATATTTTTCAGCGAGCTATGGAGATCTCATTTCCCTTGGAGAAATGCCATATGAATAGATTATCTAGGAAAGAGGCTTGGCTCACTAAGGAACTTATCAATGAAGGTCAATATCTTAGGGACATGTATAGAAATATCAAATACTCAAACGATGAAGATCTATCAAGGAGATACAGGGTCATCAAAAAAAAAACATGAACAGAAAATCAAATTAGCTAAACATAATTATCATTCGGACCTTTTTTCGAAATCAAGCAATATCTCTAGAACTGCTTGGCAAGTCATATAAAGTAACAACAACACCTCTGCAGGTAACAAACTTCCTGATTACTTTGTTGATGAGGATAGTAATCAATTTCATAATTTACAAGAGGCTGCTGAAAATTTCAATAACTGTTTTGTTGAATCCGTGAATAAAATAAAAAGTAAGATTGATTCACCGCTTATAACGACAAACTCCCTCATAATAGAACTGTATTGAATACACTCTTTTTGAACCTTTTTGAGGAAAATGAAATTTGTGGAATAATCTTATCTGTTAGCAAAAAAAACTCAGCAGGTGAAGACGGAATCCCATGTTCCCTAGTAAAGTATGTTGCTGACTATTTATTGGCACCACTAACTTATTTGGTCAACTTGTCCTTTCAAGAAGGATCGTTTCCAACCGCTCTAAACAAATCCGATACATAAAAAAGGTGATACACACATGATGTCTAATTACCGGGGAATATCACTTTTATCAATATTTTCGAAAATATTCGAAAAATGCTTTTATGTACGACTTGAATCATTTTTAAAGAGAGAATTTTTTTTTAGCAGTTACCAATTTGGACCTTATGTCAAATTTTGAACAGAATAATAAGTCATTAGCACTCTTCTTTGATTTAAAAAGAGCGTTTGATGTAATAAATATTGACTTAATGCTGGATAACTTTTTCAGATGCGGTATACGTGGTTTGGCTTTCGAGTGGATTAAATCTTACCTTACCAACAGAAAACAGAAAACCAGCTTGAAAACTAATGGCATTTCAGTTCATTCAACTTTCATTCCAGTTACCAGTAGCGTCCCTCAGGGAAGCTCACTAGGACCCCTCTTATTTAAAATTTACTTATCACTATGTAGCAGCCTTCGCTGACGATTGTGTTGTTACGACATCAGACGTCACCCTGGATATGCTATCCAAAAGGTCATCTGATGCGGTTAACCAGATGATGAACTTCTGCAAGGTTGAGGGATTTGTGTTAAATGAAGTTAAAACCGAAATGATACTTTTTAGTCTCACTGAATTGAATAAGAGTCTATTTGTTAGGCTCAACAGCAGAACTATTGAACAAACGAGGGTCACTAAATATCTTGGTGTTTTTATAGATGAGCATCTGACCTGACCTATATAATAAACTGCCAATTGACTTGAAAAAAATACCAAATAATTATAAATTCAAAAATAACCTCAGAGTCAGTTTAGTTAAAAATTCATTTTATTCAATCAATGATTTTTTGAGTTGCAATGTCTCTGACCTCGCATCCAGTGCATAGCTATGATACCTTTACTTCTTTTTTGTGTGTGCAACTTTTCGTGGTTTGTTTTTTACTGATTATGTATGTTCAAAGTTCCTTGATTTCGTTCAATTGAGGTAATTAATTTTGACATCATCCAATACTGTAAAGTCTATGGAAATAAATATTTTGTATTGTATTGTATTATATCAGTTCGTTTGATCCATGTCAGTACTGTTGTTGAATCGGTCCAACAGAATATCGATATGTTTTCATTTTCAATATTCTTTCTCACTGGTCGGGGAATAGAAGTTTTCTTGATAGGGTATATCCTTTATAATTTTGACTTGTAATAGTTGAACACAAACTCCTTCAAAGGACAGAGCTCCCAGAAAAATCATGGCGGCATATGCATTTTGGCTAGCTTCACTAAACATGTGTGAACTCCAGTGGGTGACCTATCCATCTGGAACTTCCAGAAACCATCTAGGTATCTTCAGGAAGACTAAGTGGCTCACGTTTTTCAATCTAAAAAACTCCATTTCGTATCGCTGGAAACTTCATGATCCCATCCAATTTCCATTTGCCGCGTTTGCTGAAGAAGAATTTTGGGAAGAAGGAGCGCTGGTGATGCAAATCCAATGGGATCGAATATACGATTAGCTGCGGATAATATTGTTCTTTTTGTGACATTTTCAACATTCATATTCAGTAATCCTTCGAGATTTAGATCTATTGTGTCAATAGATTCCAATAGATTCCAATATAACCCTAGTACTGTGGATATGTAAATTTTTTGTTCCTTCTGTGAAATCGTATTTTCCCATCCTCGCGACAAGTCGAAAATTCTCGAAAATGAGAAGAAAAAAACGAGACGAAGGACTCCAGAAAATTCTCGAAGAACAAAGAGAAGAGCGAGAAGCTGAAAGGAAAGAACGAGAAGACGGAATCCAGAAAATTCTCGAAGAACAGAGGAAAGAACGAGAACGTGAAAAAATAGAACGAGAAGAAGCAATCCAGAAAATTCTAGAGCAACAAAAGAATGAATTAGAACAAATAGGAAAACAACGGAAAGCTGACTTTCAGAAGGTTCTAGAAAATCAAGACAATTTCTTTGAACATGTGTTTCGGAAAAACGAAATGCAAATGAATGAACTGAAGGAAGGACTAAAAGGAGAACTGAAAGAAGATGTCAAGAATATCTACGAAGAATTCAATAAGAAAGTGGATATAGTGCGAGAGGAAATAAGAAATGAAATCAGAGTGGTAAAACCACCGACTTTTGACGGACAGTCATCTTGGGCTATGTATCGTAGACAGTTTGAGGCTGCGGCAGAGACTGATAGATGGGGCGAAGAAGAAAAAGCTACGGCACTCATAGCAGCTTTGAGAGGGCCAGCTTTGGGTATATTGCAGACGATACCCATAGAACACCAAAAGAAATATGAAGACCTGATTTCTGCATTAGCGTTGAGGTATGGCGATCAACACCGAGAACAGCTATACCTGGTCCAAATGAAGACTCGCACAGGAAAATCAGGCGAGAGTCTGCAAGAATTTGAGGCAGATGTTCGACGCCTAATCCAGCTGGCGTATCCAAATGCGCCCGGATATTTCGAGGAGCAATTAGCAGTGCAGATGTTTCTATAGATAGACTGAGAGACCCATAAATACAAAGAACTTCACGATTGACGAGTTTCAAGAGGAGAAGCGATGCTTTGGTTCGCTCTTTGGAAGTGGAGGCAGCCTTCAACATGTCGAGGCCGAAAGTGCGTGCAGTTTCAATAGAAGAACCGGAACAACGATTTGGCACAGCGAATAGTTCGATCGAGAAGGTTCTGGAAGAAATCAAATTAATGATAAGTGGAATTAGCACACAGAAGAAGAGGACATGCTATAGATGTGGAAAACCCGGACATCTTATCAAAGACTGTAGGGTGAGAATGCCATCAAGATCTAGCTCACCTGCAAGGGTTCTATCTCGTACGCAATCACCTGTGAGGACAAGGTCATCCAGTGAGTCTTCGAATTGGCGGCAGGAAAGGGAGAATTAGCCAGCATATCGGGGCGCATGCTGGCTAGCAATAACAGAGCCCCCAGGGTCATCCATGTTAACAGGCTGAAAAGAACATCTGAGAGCCTCACCATTCCAGGAAAATTGAATAAAATGGACGTTATATGCACCATAGACACCGGTGCTGCAGTTTCCTTGGTACGCAGCGACATTCTTCGGCCTGGAAGCGTGAAGCCTATTTCTTTCAACGTCGTGCTTCAGACAGTCACTGGTGAAAACGCACCTATTAGAGGAGAGGCTGAAATTACATTGATTCTTGGGCGACTCACCATCACAGATACAGTTTACGTCGCAGATACAGAAGATGAATTCATACTCGGAATGGACTTGATCAGTGACTATGGATTTTCATTCGACAATGAGGAGAAGATTAGGAGGTTCGGAGGAGAAGAATTTGTCCTCACAACTCCAGCAGAAAGGGCAATGCCTGTGAAACTGCGTTTAATGAAAACTGCGAGTGTTCCTGGATTTTCGGAGAAAGTAGTTTGTGCTGCAGTTGATGGAGACCCTGGGTGCTGCGTTGGAGTAGTCCAGCCATGTGGCGAATCCCCCAGCAATTTGGTGTTCGCACGAGCCTCAGTTAAAACGAACCAAACGATTCCTGTGAGAGTTGCCAACGTGATTCCCGGGAAAATAACTGTTAAGGCAGGTGATGTCATTGGAACATGTGAACCTGTTACTTGGGTAGCGAACTGTAATTCAAATGAACATCAAGAAATGAAGGCAGACTCTGAGAGTGTTATATCAACTCTTAAAAAATCATGTCAACACTTATTAACAGAGGAACTGAAAGCTGCCAAGAATTTCATCAGGAGTGAAAGTGACAATTTTGATTCGACAACAACAGAAGGAAGTGATTTGATCAAACACAGAATCGATACTTGCCAAGCTCATCCGATTTGGCCAAGCTCATCCGATTCGGCAACCACCAAGAAGAATTGTGTTGGTTTCCGAGATGGATGGATCTACGAAATTCTGTGTCGATTACAGGAAATTGAATGATGTCACCTAGAAGGACAGCTACCCTCTACCAAGAATAAATGACACGTTGACAACTTTGGCAGGTTACCGTTGGTTCTCAACATTAGATCTGTAGAGCGGATACTGGCAAGTGGGCATACATGTAGACGATAAGGAGAAGACTGCATCTCGACTGGGAGTGGACTTTACCAGTTTACTGTTATGCCATTTGGATTATGGAATGCTTCAGCAACATTTGAGAGACTAATGGAGCTGAACTTGTCTTGTATACCTCGACGACGTCCTGGTCATGGGAAAGACATTCGAGGAACATCTGCACAATCTGCAAGAAGTCTTTCAACGATTCAGGAAATGAGAGACTGGCCGAGATCAAGAGACAAACATGAAGTGAGGAGTTTCCTAGGTCTCTGCACCTACTACCGTCGGTTCGTAGAAGGGTTTGCTGATATTGCGGCACCCCTACATAACTTGACAGAAGATCGAGTCAAATTCGTCTGGTCCAACGAAAGTGAACGAGCATTTGGGAAACTGAAAGTTGCTCTATGTTCCAGCCCCATTTTAAGTTTCCCACGTCAACGAGGCCTGTTTGTTTTGGACACAGATGCCAGTAATAATGGTATTAGAGCCGTACTATCACAGGAGCAAGATGGTCAGGAGAAAGTGATCGAGTTCTACAGCAAAGTACTCACCAAGCCAGAAAGAAATTATTGCTTAACGAAAAAAGAGCTACTGGCAATAATCAAGGCTGTAGACCACTTCCACAAATATCTGTACGGAAGAGAGTACCTCATCAGAACAGATCATGCAGCTCTGAAGTGGTTACTCGAAATGAAGAATCCTGAAGGACAAGTGCAAGGTGGATTGAGAAGTTGAACCAGTATCACTTTAGGATAAAACATCGACCAGGATGATTGCATAACAATGCAGATGCCTTGTCAAGAAGACCTTGTTCGGATACTTGTATACACTGTGAGCGAATTGAACGTCGCGAAGGAATCATCCAAGTGAGATTTATAGTAGACAACAATTGGACGACAGCAAAAATGCAACAAGACCAGGAAAATGATCCAAACGTTGCAGAATTTTTGAAATGGAAAGAAAATGGAGCGGAAACAGCCACCTGGAAGGACATCTCAGATCGACCACCAACGTTCAAAGCATTGTGGGCACAATGGGATTCCTTGATTGTGGAGAATGGCCTACTGAAGAGGGCTTGGGAGTCAGCCGATGGCAAGAAAGCGAGTTCCCAACTGGCTGTGCCTATGTCGAGAATAGGAGATGTTTTGTTAGAGATTCATGGCGGTAAATCAGGTGGACATCTAGGAGTTAACAAGACCTTGGATAAAATACGGCAAAGGTTCTACTGGGTCCAATGTCGAGAAGATGTCGAGAGATGGTGCCGAAAATGCCCGAAATGCGAAGCAAGCAAAGGTCCTAGAACAAGATCAAGGGGCGGGATGAAAAAATACAATGTTGGTGCTCTCTTCGAACGAATCGCCATCGGTGACCGTTCCCAATGACGAATTATGCAACAAATACATCCTCGTCGACATGGATTATTTCAGTGAATGGGTTGAAGCTAACGCCTTGCCTAATCAACCACACTTGCAAGAGCCCTGGTGGTGGTGTTTACAAGGTTTGGAGTGCCAATGGAGCTAAATTCCGATTAAGGAAGAAATTTCGAATCGAATTTATTCAGGAAAGTTTGTGAATTGATGGGAATTAGCAAGGCCATAATAACTGCCCTCCACCCACAGTCTGACGGCAGGGTCGAGAGGTTCAACAGGACTATGGAAGAACATCTTTCCAAAGTAGTAAAAGAGCATCAAAAAGACTGGGATCGACACCTTCAACTATTCTTGATGGCCTACCGGGCAGCTGTGCACGATTCCACAAAGCTCACCCCAGCCAGTATCATCTGCGGGAAAGATCTTCGTTTGCCCTGTGACTTGGTGTTCGGATCCCCAAGTACTGAGGAAAAAGAATACAGGATTATGCAGATGAACTTCGAGACAGCTTGATAAGGATTCACGAAATTGCTAGAAGAAGATTGAAGATTACTAGTGATAGGATGAAGTCCCGATACGATCTCAAGGCAAATACTAGTGGATTCAAAGAAGGAGATCGAGTGTGGCTGTACAACCCTCGTCGTCGGAAAGGAATTTCTCCCAAACTAACACCATGCTGGGAAGGACCCTATTCGATAGTCAAGAGAATAAATGACGTGTTGTACAGGATTCAACGTAGCCCCAGGGCAAAAATGAAGGTCGTTCACCTAGAAAGACTTGAACGTTACAATGGCTATAATGACGTATTGTGTGATCGGGACGATCAAAACTGAGAGGGGGATACAAATTGGTGCGACAGTTCCAGGAAAGATTGTACCTGCGTGATCGCGGCTCACCCAAAATATTCGATTGTCGGGATTTGTCTGGATGATGATCCACTGTGTGACCGCCTATATAAACGGGAGACGCTCACTGCGACGGGAGAATTTGTATAACAGAGACTTCATCAGAGTGTCTCGAATAGAGCGTTGAAAAGTTAGCGGAGCAGTTCAAGTTATTGTATTGTATTGTGTTGGGATAGAAATTTGTAATTAGGGTTGTTTGGTGTTTCAATAAGCGAACCCAAGGAAAGATCGTAACAATATATTTTTTGAGAATGCACAGAGCCATGTTCAATAAATAATTAGGCTTTGTGGAAGACGATATCAAAAAACAATCAACTTTGATGAGAGATTCTATATCAGCAAAAAATAGTCTGATAATGACTATAGGATTCTTGGGGTCTAGTGAATCATACCGGAGCCTTCATTATACTTTTGGAATTGGTATCACAACAATATCAAGGATTGTACCTGAAGTATGTGAAGCAATATGTAAGAAGCTTTATCATACTTACAATAAGACACCTGAAACTGCTGCAGATTGGCTAGAAATTGCTGAATTGTTCTATAAAAATGGAATTTTTCCAATACTTTGGGAGCCATGGATGGGAAACATATAGTTTTTCGGGCTCCAAGGGAGGCAGGATTCACATTTTTCAATTACCACCAGGAAAATAGCATTGTCCTCTTTGCAGTAGTGGATGTAAATTATAAATTTATATGTGTTGATTGTGGAACGAATGGTAGAGTGTCTGATGAAGGAATTTTTCAGAAGACCTCATTGGCTAGGGCAATGGAGAATAAGAGCCTCAATTTTCGTGAATGCCGACGTCTTCCTGGAGTAAATGTTAATGTGCCATTTGTGTTAGTTGCAGAAACCAATATTACTGCTATTGTAACTGTCCTCAGCATTACAGCGTGTGCTATGCTCTTGAGACCTAGTACCACAAGACGAAACCCTCCCTGATGGTGGACTAGACCCTAGATTTGAAAAGGAATGAGAGAGGTGCCCTAAGATTGGTGAATGCAGAGTTGAAGGAATGTGGTGATGTTGATGGCTTCATACATTTTTCGAGAATGGACAGAGCTAGGTTCAATAGATGATTAAGCTTTTTAGAAGACGATATCAAAAAACACTCAACTTCAATGAGAGATTCTATATCAGCAAAAAATAGGCTGATGATGACTTCAAGATTCTTGGCTTCAAGGGAATCATACCGGAGCCTCCATTATACTTTTGGAATTGGTATTACAATAATATCAAGGATTGTACCTGAAGTATGTGAAGCAATATGTAAAAGGCTTTGAGAAGCTTTATCATATTTACGACATCAAGACACCTGAAAGTGCTGCAGATTGGCTAGAAATTGCTGAATTGTTCTATAAAAATGGAATTTGGGAGCCATGGATGGGAAACATATAATTTTTCGGGCTCCAAGTGGGGCAGGATCCACATTTTTCAATTACCACCAGGATTATAGCATTGTCCTCTTTGCAGTAGTGAATGCAAATTATAAATTTATATATGTTGATTATGGAACGAATGGTAGAGTGTCTGATGGAGGAATTTTCCAGAAGACCCCATTGGCTACGGCAATGGAGAATAATAGCTTCAATTTTCCTGAATGCCGATGTCTTCGTGGTATAAATGTTAATGTGTCATTTGTGTTAGTTGCAAATGCAGCATTTCCATTACAAACAAATATTTTGGAACCATTTTTTTTTTTTTTTGGATTTTTAATTATCGACTGAGCAGAGCTCAGAGAGTAGTGGAAAATGCCTTTGGAATTTTGGCTAATCGGTGGAGGATTCTAGTACATAAAATGAACATATCTTCCGAAATTGAAAATTGCTGCATATTGCACAACTTTTTATCAACGAAAAAACCAGTACCAGATGAAATAAGAATTGAAATGGGTTTCAAATTTGTTAACGGATTGGCACAACAAGAGGACAACCGATTGCGAAGAGAAGCCCTCAATATCCAAAATGAATTAATGGGATTTGTGAATGAACAAGGTGTTGTGCTGTTGCAAAATGATGTTGCCTGATATTGTTCTAATTCATCTGATATATATATATATATATATATATATATATATATATATATATATATATATATATATATATATATATATATATGTATATGAGTAGTGTGGGTTGAAATTGTTGACAATAACTTCACATAACTAACAAATTTTGATCCTTATTCAAAGATTGTTTGAATTCTTTGCATCAAAAAAATGAAATAGTAGGCAGTGATTTTAATTTCATGCAGAAACATGAAGAGAGGAAGAATCCTACAAATTCGTATGAAGTGGTGTGCAAACGAATATCAGCAGTTACTCTATTTACTAAAAAAAGACATCTTCCTCAGTGAAGATGGCCCCAAGTTTTCAAGATGATGAAAAATATGTATTCATACTTTTGGATGAAATTTATAATTTTTCATTGCACGAATTTTTGTTAACGTTGAATTTTTTGAGAAGCCAAAAAAAATACATTTGGTGCCAAGATATATTCTATTCGTGTGAAAAAATGAATAGGGTTGTTCTGCCATATGAATCAGATACCCATTGGCTATTCTCAGCCGATTAAAAAATTTTCAAAATCTCTTGACTATTGAACCATATACGATGTTGTTTGGCTAGATATTGTCTAATGGTATCTTTGATCTCTTTTCTTCCAGAATATGTTTCTTCATTCATTTTTCAGGATTTCTATGAATGTAATGGAATGTAACTTCTTTATGTTTCCTTTCAAATTTATTATTTACTTGCACATTTTGATATGTATTTATTAATCTAGTTTCTGAATTGTTCATTATAACTTGTTCTTATTATTTAATTTTTGTTTCAAGATTATTCATTTGTAGTTGTTCTTCTATATTAGTGTTTATTCTACTAGTGGATTCCATTTGCTTGCATTCTACCTTTTTATTTACTCTTTGTATTCCAAACCTTATTACCTGATTATTATTTTCTATATTAACCCTAACCTCTTGAATTCGTACAGTGTTATGTTCAATTGAGTTACTCATGTCTAAAATTTTTTGTCTTGTATTTTCAAAGAGTTGGCTATCTTTTGTTCCATCCTAATCTCAAAATCTTTGCACATAAGTGCCATTTCTTGATTAATCTGTTTCAGTTTTTGCTTCATTTTCTCTTCCAATCTTTCTATGTTTCCTTTTACACCCTATTTATCCCATTTCACTCCTGTTCTTACTCTTCTCCCAGACTTTTTATGTTCTTTTTTTCATGTTTTTTTTTCATATTCTCTTTCATGTCCTCTTCACTTCAACACTTTCTATGTTGCTTGAAATAAATTGCATAAAAATTTGTATTTGACTTTCCACACTAGTCCTTTCGGTCTGTTCCACATATGTACCACTACTATCTCCCTGATCTCCACTCTATTTCGCATCTTCTCCCTCATCCATTCCTGGTCTCTTTCCGTCTCTCAAATCCATTTTTCCTACTATCACACTTTTTCATTCTCACAATTTCAAACTTTCACTCTCTGATTCATCACACCTACTTCAACACTTCCCAAATTGGCCTCACGATGCTGGCGACAATTGTTACGATTTTGAGGAGTATATATTTGATACAAGAATTGTTGTTTATAGATATCTTCCATTTTGATATTTAATCGAAAATTTTGAAAATACAGATTGCCATGGCAGATACCCAGTCTTGTCTTCGAAATTTCTTTCCTCTATTTCACATTTTCTAGCTCAGCTCAGTCGGTGCTCAAAAACATGCAGTACTCTCTTGCCCAAGGTAGAGTTCTTGAAAAGTGTTTCTTATATGATATATGAAATTTTATAAATATAGTAATGATTTTGCAAAGAAATTAGTGAATAGAGAGGATTCTCACTCGAATAGTTGTATTTTATTTTAATTACTCAGAAAAATGAGAAAACTTCGTTTCAGTCAAACCAATCTTTGTTATTCAAAGTTACGTTGCTGGCTGAATATATACAGCCAAATGTAATATGTTAATTTCTAGACATGGAACAGTCAGATTCTGAAATACTCTGACTCAATCTCAATGGATAAATATTAATGATTTTGAACTTTCAATGTTCAAGAAATGGTTTTATACTTATTAGAATGTATTTGAAGGTATAATGTATAATGAAAGATAAAGAATATTTGTTTTTGGTTCACGGAATGCTTGAAGTTCGAAATCTCTTGGAAGAAAACACGTATATCGATAGAAGTGAAGAATCTTAACTTTCGGAAGAATCATATCTTTGAAATGGTCCAGTATATAATTTTAATCCAATTGTTCCTCTCTTTCTAATCCTAGCTGATTGATAACCCTTGGCTTGTCATGTCAAATGGATTAATATTTTGTGGAATTCATGAATTTTGTATTTCATATATATTATATTATTAATATTATTTTTAATAATATATATATATATATATATATATATATATATATATATATATATATATATGGCCTAATGCTTCCAAAAGATGTAATATAACTTTCAGCTTAGAGCGCCTGTGAGATCACGAAAATTCGTTGGGTAATTCACTGATACCGACCATACCGTCCATTGTGGTTCTCGGTAGTGTAGGGGTTAGCACATTCGCCTTTCAACGTGGCGCCATCCTTGAGAGGGAGATAAAACATCAAAAAACAGAATTGAAAAACATTCACTCTCGTAAAATTTCCAGTAACGAGGATGATTTTTTTTCACTCCCAACGAGACAAGTTTCAGAAATTCCAACTTAGAAAACTTAGAGCAGCATATCTCTATAAATTTCGACCCTACTGAAAAAGGAAGATTAACCAATCAACCGACCCAAAGTAATGTCGATATAGTCCAGGATCTATTCCTAGCAAATGTGCTGGAAAGAATCGAGGTGGAAAAAACAACATCCAACAATCCTGAAATAAACCAGCCATTTGAAGCCAGTATCGCAGAAAATATTAATTCTTTGGTCTCAAAACCAGAAACGAAAGGATATACGATGAAAAAGAGCAAAATATTTTTCAGCCGAAGCTGAAAAGTTGAAAATTAAAAAAAAGGAGAGACAAGAAGCAGCAAAAGCCTTAGAGGAGAAAAGAAAATGGCTAACTAGCAAGCTAAATCAGTCGAAATGAGAAAAATTTATTTAACATCTGAACCCTCCACTTCAGGTGTAAATTCGAAGAGTAATAGGAAAGAATCAGACTCAAGCAGCGAAACCGACACATCAAGCGAGTAGGGAAGGGGAGCCCCAAGTCTCAAATAATAAAAACAAAAGGCTGCGAAAAAGAAGAAGAACAGGTCGACGAGGAGGCAGAGGCAACAAAATAGTGGCACAGGATAACACTCAATCCTCAGCCACTGAGAGCCACAACGTCAGCCTAAACAAAGGGTATTTGGAAATTAAAAACAGATTTCAAGCCATCGAGGACTCCATCACGAAAAAAGTCAATATGAAAATCCAAGAATTCTGCAGAGTGAAAAAGACCATGCCTGTTCCGGAATTCAAGGACTATCCGTTACAGGACATGACTGAAAAAGAAAATTCCAAATACGCAGAAGAACTTAACAGGCTGGAAGAAAACCTCCGAATTCCAGAGGCTAGCCCGAGCATGGTGGAGTCTTTGGAACACAAAACGGCTAGAAAAATCCAAATCAAAGAGCCGGAAAAAATCGTCGCTAAAACAGGTTAGAAAGACTAGCAGTGGAAAACGTCGAATTTGATTCTTATCCTATACTACGGGAAGACGACCAACCCGTACAAAAAAAAAATACCAACACAAAATGGGCAAAGAATAACAAAAAATCACTGCCACCGATTGTGATTCATTATTTAGTCGTTACGGACAACAAAGTAACACTAAATTACCTCAGAAGACATGTAACGAACATCTTACATACTAGAATCATATGGGAGAGGAGGAAGAATGATAGGAAAGTCACACAATGCCACCGGTGCCAGGCCTGGGGGCACGCTACGTCCAACTGCAATCGAACAGTGCGATGCATGAAATGCGCTGAATTGCATTGGACGAAAGACTACAGAAAAGGTGAAGATGAGCTCGCAAAATGCATTAATTGCAACGGGAGCCACCCCTCAAGCCCTAAAGCGTGCCCCATATATCTTAAGAGGGTCGAAGCCATAGAAGAAAGAAAGGAGGTTATTCAGGAAACCCCGAAAACTAGATATATACCGGCTCCTTCGCCAAGACTAACATCTGGACAGAAAATTAAACAATCCAACTCTGCAAGAAAGGAGTAATGTAGCGACGAGAGGGCCGCTTTTGAGTAAGAGGCATGCCACTCCACCAGGCAGCCCTTCGTTCCTACTTCCACCTGAGGAGCAGGAGGCGCGGGCAGACAGAGTGAGAGGAGCACAAGGGAGGTGACTGCGGGATTCGATCGAGTCATCAGTTTGGTAAACGTGTCATAACTGATGCGGGCATTGAAGGACCTCGAGGCGCTGCTGGTCAGGGCAAGAAACAGCTCCGAGAGATTCCAGGCCATATTTAATTTTATGGCCAATAACAACGGGTATGCCTGTAAAGGCGTGTATGCTCAACGTCAATGGGGTTAATAATAAACTCCCCAGTTTTATTAACTTCTTGTTGTTTTGGTAGGTTTGGTGATCCAGAATTGAATTCTTCAATGGTGGTATTGGTGGGATTGGGATCAATTTGATCCCTGATAATGAATTTATTGAAATTCAAAACGTTGGCAAAGAAACACTAGTTTTTCTCTAATCAAATTGATCCCAATCCCACCAATACCACCATTGAAGAATTATTAACTTCATTGACTTCCACAAGATAGATATCATGTTCCTGTCCGAAACCAAGCTCAGGCAGGGCTGCACGTCAGGGGTTCTACCACCATGAGGGCAGATATACCAAACGCGGTGAGAGCGGGTGGTGTAGCTATTCTAATTAAAAATGGAATTCCGCACACGCAGGTGCCGCAGCAACAGAGCTCCATCGAGCATGTAGGAGTCAAACTTGCTGATGGTACCTGCGTGTTCGCAATATATGATCCACCTAATAAACTTTTCACTCAGCATGATTTGGTCAATCTGTGTAGGGTTGCCCGAAAAGTGCTATTGATAGGAGATTTCAATGCAAGGAGAAGAGAGTGGAATTGCACCACCAAGTCAACGCAAACGGTAAGACGCTCTGGGAATATTCCATGAAAAATAATGTCATTATTGAACACTCTGAAGAACCGACTTTTTATCCGTGGAATGGGGGCACACTGACCACCATCCACCTGATACTGAACCAGAATGTTCGAGATTTGGGTGATTGAGTTTGAGTTCCTACCACTTGCCGGTCCTGTTTCAGTTGAACCGATGGAAAAAGCTGTAAGCGCAAATTCAACTATTACAGCGGCCAACTGGCTGGAATTCAGGAGTCTGCTGAATTAGAAAATAACTATAACGCCACAAATAAATGAAAATGATATCGATAGAAATATGGAAAATCTGATCTCGAATATTCAAGACAGAAAGATACCGATCCATCTCATTGCTGAGTGTCATCGCCAAGGTGGTGGATAAGATCATCCTGAGGAGGCTGAACAGGATCGAAAAGTGGCTTAAAATGATTCCAGAGGAGCAGTTCGGATTTCGGAGAGAGCGTAATACGATAAGGTTTGGACGGGAGGTTTGATCATTAACATGTGGAGGGCAAACATGCCTTTACATATAGTGAAACTCGTCGATAGTAACCTGAGTGAGAGAACTATTCCTGCAGATCATTCAGTGGAAGCAGGTGTTCCGCAGGGGTCTTGCTTATTCCCACACTCGTATGCTCTATATACGTACGACTTCCCAAAGTTCCAGAGAACGAATCTGGCCATATAAGCGGACGATACCGCAATATATGCACATTCGTTCTGAAGTGAGGTTGCGAAAAAGCAAGTTCAAACCTACTTGGACAGGTTAGTGGTACCGTATCTGGAGAAACACAAGATCGGTCTTAATCCTAGGAAGACAGAGACAATCAACTTCTCGAAGAAGTTCACCAATGTGATCATCTTCGAGAGGTTGAGAATTGAAGATAGACACGTGGACGAGCAAGAAAGCGTGAAATACCTGGGGGTGATGTTGAACAAGTGTCACAACTTCCGAAAACATATTGATCTGGAATTTCGGAGGGCGGGAGCCGCTATCAAGCGAAACTACCCTCTGATTGCCAGAAATTCTAAACTTAGCATAGACAACAAGCTTTTGATTTATAAACAGGTCATAAGACCAGCAATGTTATACGCTTGTCTAGTATTTTGCAGCCTTAAAAGTACTCCTTCAATGAGGCTAGAGAGGATGCAAAATAAAGTCCTCCGTATTATCACTAATAGTGATAGAATCATTCCACTGGATGATCTCAGAGACATGACTAAAATAGAAAAAGTCACAGACCATATAAGAGCACTGGCCTATAAATTTTATAAGTTTTTCCTCCCGAAAAGTCCTCTCACTAACAATAGACAGCACCACAATCAACCCCGAAAACACGGGGGACTGATTTACGAATCTCTGGAACTGTTTCATGAAAGAAACTAATTTTCTCACGCCCTGACTGGGAGCGAAGCAAGTATGGGTAGCCGGTTGTTTGTAATTTTTCCGGCATATGATCTCGAGGAAAATTACATCCACACAAAAACTTTTATTGCAAGTATCAGTATGACACGTTTCATCACACACGCATAAGCCCTTGGGCAGGAGGCGTGAAATCCCAAAGTTCCGGAAACCTTGTTTCTAAAAATAGAGAGCTTTCGCCAACATCAGCGAGTGCTTGCTCTTAGGCGATCCTCTCGCCTGTATGAGTGCGCATTAGGTAACGGGCCTCGTGAAGGTCCTTTACACCGGCACAAGGCTCGTGGAAAATCTTCCTGCTCCGGGAACTCATTTTACTCTACGAACGAGCCGTAGTCGACCCGGACGTGTTTTTGAAATGTGTTGTCCTCTAATGTATATATTGCTTTGTGTTGTATGTTTTTATCTATAAATATTATGCAGTATACATTTATATTTTTATTGTTAGGAATAAGGCAGCAAAGTAACCATAAAAGGATGAAATAAACATATTTTCATTTTTACATTCGCCTTCAAAGAGGAAGACCGGGGTTCGATTCTTCGCCAGGACATCGTACTGGATAATCGCACGTTGAAACGTAAGGTCTCGTTGATCCATTGCTCGCACAAGTTTCGACGTTCGTCAGCTGGTTAACGGAAACCAACAATTGTAGAACAATGTTAGAATAATATAAAAACAGCACGGCTATTTGAATTTCCCGCAAAGAGAGACGTATGTCAATTAGTCAACCTGTGACGGAACTTGAAGTTCAGCTCAAGCCAGCGTCTAATCGTCAACGTCGTTTCCACAAAGGATGATCGTTGTATTCCAAAGCAAAGTTACTTCGCTGTCCTATTCGGAAATCCCAGAAAACGTTTGATTATTATTTCATTTATTGGACTAAGGGGTAAGTTCATTTCTGATCTGTTCTGGAAGACAAAAAAATATATCGATCGATACCCTGGTTATACGAGCTCAACTTCAAGTAAAAATTACTAATTGTTCTGTATATAACGACAGGGTTATGTTCTATCTTCGTGATCACTGCAGTTCACAAGAAAAATATACCTGAAGGACGTAAAGTATGAGAGATATAGTTAACGAAAAAAAAATGAAACAATTCTCAAGATCGATAGGTAGCAAAATGCAACATTCCACAATAGCGATAAGATCATGAAAGGAACTCCAAGGACGTGAATTAAAGTAAGCTCAATATATTAATATAAGGATTAATGTCGATAAGCGTCACTACTGCCAAATACATACTGTGTATGTGCGTCAATAGGCTGTTTTCTTCATTCATTCTCTCCAAAAAACTTCCTCTACAGCTCAGTCATTAGGTACACTCTGTACCATTTCAATAACTACTTTTCAATATGATCCATTGATTAATCCAAGCTTATGTATTTGCCTGTATATCACAGGCAATGTGAAGAAATAACTGCTAATTTGAAAAAAAAATAGTCTTTCGAACTTTTACCATCACCAGTACCTACCAAAATGTATTCAAATTCTGTCTAAATAATAATTCTGAAAATTATTGAGTCATAAATAATCGAAGAAATAATAGTCTAACTTGTAAGTGAACATTTTGAGAGTCCCTGAACAAATATTTCAGATTTCATGCTAGCCCATCAGGCTAAAATCTCACTAAAATTTTCGATATTTTACGGCTCGTGGCGCATTACTGTTTCGAAATTTGAGGAGTTAAGAAACTAGTTTATCTATTTTCGATGCGATTGTGATTTCGAGATCACTCATGAAAATTACGCTTTTGTGGTGGTAGCATAGTATAAGGATCTTAAATAACCACAGAAAAGAAGTCTTGTTAAGTGAAATATCTCGATTCTACAATCAATAATTTTTTACACATCCAACATTTAGGCCACAGTCCACTAACGGCCTTTTATGCTTCCGTACTCTCATGCTCTTGAACTGTTATAGTGGAAATACTGTACAACAATTTCGGAGGTCGCTCTCTCAAAACTCTTGGCGATCCTACTACACTCCTCACGAAAAAATTGTCATAAAACGTATTAATTTATCACTGAGACGATTATTTTTAGATAGTACTCACAAAGGAAGAGTTGCTAGAAGAGAATCAAGATAACATATTGACATATTTTTATTTCAGTATAAGTTTAAATGCGCCGTGTACTCACCCAATATTACTAATATGGAAAACAATTTTCGAATTTCCACTGCGAAAGCAAAGGTATAGTATTACTTCCATGACTGATATGAGCAAGTTGAAAGAATGATTCACCATGCCCCAATCCCACGATACCTAACTCGAATAACCGTCAATATAATTCTTGCACTGAATGTGATAAGTTCGAAAGTGCAAACTGATTTCGAATAAGTGAAATCAAGAAATTTTCCATTCATTGGGGGAAAGTTTGCCAAAGATTATCATGCTCAGTGAAGACAAAGTACAAAATTGGCAGAACACTCACACTCGTCCAGTAACTTTATTTCTAATGTTTTTTGTCATGTTTTAGAATTGAACCAAAGAAATGAGTGAACATATAATAGAAAATAGATGAGACTGACAATGATTTCTGATCATTGATCATCGGCGGGGGCAATCTACTTTGTAGATCAACATACGGCTGAACTCGTCATCCTACGCTGTTTTTTGCCCTGAATACTTTCGGAGTTGTGCCAGCCAAGTGTCTCGCGCACAAAAACAAATTCTTTTTTGTTGGAGTAGGTTCGTCTTCAGATTCGACATCGGAATTTTCCGCCACCAAAAGTGAATCTTTCCGTAGTGATAACGCTGTTAATACTATACTGGGAGACATCATATGGTAGGGATATCATTGCAGTGGTATATCCACCAGACACAAGGACTAGAGAACGACAACGAAGAATCTAAAGAACCTTGAAGAAAAACTCCGTTCCTAAGTCTAGTAAGTGAGTTCGGTTCAAATATTTTTTGTTATGTTTCCTAATGGAACCAGAGCAATGAGTTGTCAAATAATTGGAAGCCGATCCTACGCCATTTTTTGCTCCGCACATTTCATGAATTGTGCAAGCAGAGTGTCTCGCACACAAAAACAATTCCTTTTTTTGTTGGCGCAGGTTCCAGGCCATTGCACTACCTTAAATCCACTGACCTTAAATCCACTGAATCCGGAACTTCAGTAGTTATCCGAGTTGAAAAGAGGTTTCCTGAAGGAACTTTGAATAACAATGGGCAAAGGTTTCTCAACCCTCGGTACAGCTATTACCAGTATGATAAGTAATCGATATGCTGAGGCATTTAAGACGACTTTGTCTGACTTGGTCGGTGCTAGTGAGGTATTATGCAGCGTTCATCCCTCGATTTCGAATCACACGAAATTTCTCATTGCAATGGAATTGAAAGCTCAACCTTCCCCTAGAAGGCACTGCCCAACGGAGTCGATGGCAATCTCTAAAGAATCAAGAGAGGGAAAACACCTTGAGCAGACATAACAGAAGACGAGGAGTGAGGTTCAAGACGTACAACATATTTGAACCTTTATGCTGGTCGCATTGAACATTTTACTGCACATGACAAACCTTAAGCAACAACGCCTACTTTTTGGAATGGGTTCAGGGATATGAAATCCCTTTTGATACCCCACCTTACCAAAGACAGGAACCTGAGCCTCCATATATCTGGAATTCAGCGACCAGCACGTTATTGTAAAGAACAATTTTTGTTTAGCTCTTTTCTCGGGTTTAGGTCTTCTGGTAGCTATAGATTTATTATAAATTTGTAGCATCTGCATACATTCATCAACACAAGAAACATTAGTGATTTCAATCTAGACACCAATTCGTTTAATTTTGATACTTATGTTTTGGCTTGTCTGTTGCACCTTAATCATTTTCAAAAATCTTGATACCGGTTATACATTTTCTGGGGTCAATAATTCTTCTATTTGCAGTCTATTTGGACATTCTTCAATGAGCAATACCGGGGTGGAGTGTTTAGAGATCATCCAACAAAATTGTGATATCTTGGAACAAATTGGGATTCGGTATTAATAAAAACAAAAGATGTCTCACACCTACATATATAATAACTAATTTTTGGGTTTCACATTCTACACTTTCGGCCTGCCCTGTGGTTCAATATGGGTGGCTATCTACACACAATTATTTGAAAAGTACCTGAATTTATCATTGCCTGCAGATTGAGGAGATTTTGGAAATGGAATTTTCAACGAGTTGCACAATGACTTTATATGGGAAGCAACTCTAAAGCAAAACAAGAACTGAAATTTCCAAAACATAATATACAACAACGAGGAAGCCAAAAGTTTTTGGGAAGCAGGCGAGCCCATACTTCACATTAATGCTCTGAAATGGAAAGCAACCTTTAACCATCGTTGTTTCCTAATTTTCAGTTGGTGAGCTATATTCTCACTTTTTTTTCAAACTCATTGGCGCCCAGGGAAAACTACTGTATAATTTTTCAAATTTATTAACGACATTCAGCTCCCTTGGACAAACTGAGTAGCCGTTCGCATTCGTTTGTAACACAGAACTTCTCTTACTATCTTTACCAATCAATGTCCATATCACAAAATCCAATAATTACTCCACTCATACTGTCTACCGAAAACCCACGCACCCCAATATATATATATGCCAACTCCCACCATCATCCAGCCCAGGTGAGCTCCGTACGGAACTCTCTTATCATTATTTCCATCAATCTCAACAACAGACCCAGTGAGCTGAAAAAGCTCACATCCGCCCCTCTTTAAATCAATTCTTCCTACCCCCTGATCCAGAGTACCATTCAACGCCGACAAACCATCTTCTCGCATCCCAAACCAACGGAAGACCCGGCTGAACGCCTGAAAGCTTCCTTCCTTTCATTCGAGGGGCCACTGATAAAGTGAGCCGAATTCTGACAAAACACCACATCAAGACAGTTTTCACAACAAACAATCAAATATCCTCTTTCCTGCGCTCACCTGAAGATATAATACTCAACGAATCACAAGGAATATATGGAATTTCTTGTCACGACTGCCCGAGAACATACATAGGACAGACGAACCGATGATTATCAAACGAGTCCTACGAGCGAGAACTATCATTACGAAATTCGAACATGACCTCGACTCTCTTCGAACATCACCACGAAACCGGACACAAAATTGACAACAACACGAAGACCATTGGCACAGCAAAAACACTCCACTCCAGAATAATTCGCGAAACAATAGAAATTGAAAAACGCTCTGAATGCCTCACAAACGAGACGACTCACAAAGGCTTTCCAATTTCTGGAAACCATTGGTATCCTATCGAACACATCCCTCAATTAATCCTTTTCAAACCAGACCTACGTGGGGTTCGACAGTTTCAACAACGTCGGATTCTCTTATAGCCATAAATACCATCTCTCTATCCACAAAACCACAGTCTTCACGTTGTCAAGATGTGAGCTGGGGGTTAAGGAGACTCAGGCCTCGGCACCAAGTCACGAAGAAGTCTTGATATATCAGGAAGAAGTCTTGAGAATGGCTCCAAAGTGGGAGCCGAATCGTCGACAGAAGAACGATTCAAGACGCGGTTCAACCGGAAGTTCCAGTCATTATATTTTTTTATACATTTATATAGGTATATATATATATATATATATATATATATATATATATATAAAATGTGCTAGTCATTTACAAGAACCGTTAGAGAATTATATGTTAATACCTGATCAGTCACTCCCACTACGAAATAGTCAAGATGAAGCATTGATTTCAATTGTCAGAGTCTGAGTCAGAGATATTGGTATTTTATAGTACTTCCCTCTCAATACTAGTCCGACCTTGAACTCTATCCCGAGACTTGTAGCCCTATATTATCGATCGATTATATCACTCACCGCTCTCTAAGATAATCAGCCCATTCAGGTGAAATGTAGAAATAGATGTTTTCAGCTATCTTCTTTTATGCGAGATTGTTACTTCGGGGTTCATAGCCGTTTTTATTTTCGTTCGACGTTTCGACTTCCCATTTCAAGAACTGTCAGACGAATATCTGTCATTACTTCCCCTACGAAATATCCAACCAAGATATAGCATTGACTTCAATTGTCAGTTCTGACCCAGAGATACCGTCTCGGGAGAGAGTTTACCATTTTTTCACTAGTCGAAAAATAGTCGTAACGAAATTTAAATACTTTGAAAAAAGTGTTGAAACCGAAAATGCAATCGGTTTCTTCAAAACTTTCACAAAGATAAGTAGTTTTCATTAATTCATTTATAATTTGTAGTGGACAATTATTTGCATTCGGTTCATCTCTGATTCCTTATTTTTCTCACTCAGAAAGAATCTTTTTCATCAGCTTTGCAACTTCATGGGGTGGACAAGAAGTCTTCCCTTCCATACTTAAATAGCATCCAATAATAATTCTATAGTTTTTCAGCTGATTAAAAACTGAATAGGTACCAAAAACTACGAAGGAAAAATCATCACGTCATTCGGTTATTATAAAGCTCACACCAGAAAAAAACAACACAAATTTTCATCAACAAAAGCATTTTTGATATTGTATTGGATATGAATAATATAAATTAGTTGATGTGGAAATTGATATGAACAGCGATTTGGAGACTCTTTGGATCAGTGTGAATATATCTGGAAAAAAAGTGTGTTTTGGAACGCTGTATAGACCTCCCTCCTCTAGTTCAACAAATTGCTTGATAGACCTTGAAAATATTGTGTCTCAAATTATTCCAAAATTTGATTATATTGTGCTAGGCGGAGATTTCAATATTGATATTCTCAACGAACAAAACAACAATACTAAACACTTAATGAACTTTCTTGACAAGTATAATCTATTCCTCAAAAATAAACAGCCAACCAGAATAACTGAAAACAGCAGTACATGTATTGACCTATTAATTACAACAGAACCTGATGTTTTTGAAAAAATAGAGGTATCTGAAATGAGTAACATTTCAGATCACTGTTTAGTCAAATGTGATTTAAAATTCAGAAAAGTAAAGTATCCACCGAAATTAATCACTTTTCGCGATTTTTCCAAGTTTGATCATAATATTTCTTGCTGACTTGTATAATATCGATTGGGATTACATTTTCAACATAGAAGATGTTGATGAGATGGTGAACTTTTGGAATGCAGGCGTGAATCATTTATTTGACATACATGCACCATTCGTAACTAAACGTGTAACGAAACCACCGGCACCTTGGCTGACACCAAATTTGAAACTTATTATCAAGTTGAAGAAAAAAGCCTATTATAATTATAAAAATTTGAGGAGTCTAGAATCATATGAAGCATATAAAGATATCAGAAATTTCGCAAAGCTGTGCATCGAAACAAAAAAAAAGCATTTCTACAGCACAAATTCAAATCTGATTCGAAAATGTTCTGGGAATCACTCAATTCATCGAACCTCACTAAAAATCGCAACAACTGCACCACTGATATCTATCCAGACTCATTTATTGATTTTTTTCTTAACTCACTTCCTGATCTGTCAACTCCTGACGACAGCTATCTGTTAGATAGATACAGCGGTATATTTCCTGGTTTAACAGATAGATTTTCTTTCAGGGAAGTCACACATGAGGAAGTAAACTGTGCATTGCGCAAAATTAAAACTCCTGCAAAAAGATCGGATGAAATAAATTCAAAAATGCTAGCTTTAATTTTTCCTGCCTTAACCCCTTACTTAGTATACATTATAATTGTTTCAAAACAGGTAGCTTTCCAAAAGCGTGGAAGGATGCTAATATATTACCTATTCCAAAAATCGAAAATCCAAATAACGTCCCACAATATAGACCTATCAGTATCCTTCCGACCATTAGCAAAATTATTAAGAGACTGGCAAGTGACCAACTAACAGCCTATCTCACAAAAACTAAAATATTGCCACCCACCCAATCAGGTTTCAGAAAAAAACACAGCACCACAACAGCGTTACTGAAAGTAACTGATGATGTCTTCAGCTCATTAGACCAAAAAAAATAGCTGCCTAATTTTACTTGATTTCAGTAAAGCGTTCGACATCTTAGACCATGGCATATTACTAAAGAAGCTGAATTTTTTTGGTTTAAATCAGATGGCACTATGTTTTTTCAACGAGTGCCAATTGGAGATAAAATTTCCCAATTTCAAACCATATCCAGAGGAGTTCCACGGGGGAGCATACTGGGCCCGTTATTATTTTCGGCGTATACGGCCAATTTTGCTTCTTTTTTGAAAAATTGTCAATCTCACCAATACGCCGATGACACCCAAATATACTTTTCATTCTCAAATTCTGAAACTTTTCTAGCGATTATGAGTATAAATGAAGATCTTAGTATCATTTCATCGGTGTCAAATTCACATAAATTGCTGCTCAATTAAGAAAAAACAGAGATGCTTCTGTTTGGAAATAATAGCGAGGATATATGTAAGGATCCTAACTTTGAAATAATTCTGAACGGAGAAACACTCAATGTCGGAACACAGTGTAAAAATCTTGGACTTTACCTTGATACAAATTTGAAATTTGAGAAACATGTATCACAACTTGTAGAACATAGTTATTATACAATGAAATTGTTATATATGAACCGTTCCTATCTCACAAACGATGTGAAAGCTTTCTTGTGTGAAACATTGATTATGTCAAAACTTTCCTATTGTTCCGAAATTTATTGGCCATCATTGCTAGCAAAGGATAAAAATACATTACAAAAAATTCAAAATTCCTGTATTAGGTATTCATATGGCATGAGAAAGTTTGATCACGTTTCTGAAATCTATACTAACAGAAAGATTCTTAAATTGGAAGAAAGATTCTTTATTCGATTGGCTGGTGTAATCTATCGAATCAATCAATTCAAAACACCAATCTATCTTCTAGAGAAATTGACAAAGCTTGGCAGCTTCCACAATTGCCCGACTAGGGGTAGGGATTTATATAGCGTTCCTAGACACAATTCCACTAAATTTGAGAAAAGTTTTTCGTACTGTGCCGTGAAAATATTCGATACAATTCCAGCACACATCAAGAGTCTCCACAATTGGTTCAACTTCAAGAAACACCTGGAAACTTGGGTCTTCCAGAACAGACATTTGTTCTGAAATCAGATTTATTCTGCAAAATATCTTTATTTAAGTTTCTTACACACAATTGTGATGGAATGTGATTTACTCTCTTACATATCATTATCTTTGTTCCTAAAATATCTTCATAATTATGTTTTTTTTTTGTTGGTTACATGGAAGGCCGTTCTTCTATGTCGAATGTCGCCAACGTATCTGCATTTAATGTACTCAAATATTTCTGAACTCAATAAAGACGCTATTATTATTATTATATTTTCCAAAGTCTTATGTACTTCAATACAATAGCGATCAGCTGAAAATGATTTCGAACGGGTGTTTGTGGTTGGCAGACCTGTCTCTATCAGTTACCTGGTTACTATCGAGACAAATGTCGTTAATTATCCTGATAGCACTTATTAATGCTAAAAAAACTGTTTTGCCCTAAAATCAGTGGAAAAACTGTTTCTTTATAGAAAAACTTTGACATATTGGGGTATTCATGAATTCAGGACATTAGTAAAAAAGTCACTGGAATCCGTGACAAAAGCCTTCCGTCGCTGCAACCCTATATTAAGACGGAGATGGAATTTTCCACTGAAATAGTAATGATTCCACGAATTTTCATAGCCGTTTTTTGTCATGAAATCGCCCCGTTGTTGCCAGAATGATTCAGAATTGTCTTGTTGAAAACTGTGCCACATCGACAAGCAAGTTTCACCCGTAAACAATGTATGATCACTGGCATAAAACGGTTAAACTATGTCTAAATGCATTCATTGTATAAACAAGCCAAACGAAAATTATTGAGATACCACCTGACATCTCGATCGAGAATGAGTCTATTTTCGAAACTTTCGGTCGGTTTGATTTGGCGAGAGCACTTTTCCTACGAGATAATTAAAATTCACGAGTCATCATCTTCACTGTCTATAGTACCGGCCATTTTGAACTTTCATCAAGTCTATCAACGAAAAGTTTTCGACAAGCATCAGAAAATTTCACTCTTACATATGAATTTTAGTTTTTAAAATAACGAGAAAATAGTAATCACAACATATCAGCCGTATCCGGATTCGCAATGAATACTTATTTAAGACGGTTCAAAATAGTCACCCACCCAATTATTGTAGATATATTCCAGACAAACCCTTCACTATCAACAACTATTTCGAACCGTTCCCGAACTGTTTTTGTTGTGAACCCGAATACAACCTTCAAGTTTGAAGTATAGTTTTTTGCAAGAACGAGAAA
>JAVJAQ010000252.1:0-26547 GCA_032362365.1 Zygogramma bicolorata
CTGCAGACGTACGTTTTTTAATAATTTTCAAGCTAATTTTGCACCTTCGTATCCATTCCTTGAAAAACTGATTTACAATTGAAAACACTACATATATAATTTTGATTTTTTTTTCCATTTAGCCGTTCCATAACAGTGATTGTCATTCACGTTCGAATTTGAATACTGATAACGCGTTCGCGGGATTTGCAATGACTGCGGCGCGGCTTGGCCTGTCGAATTCGGGTCTGCTCCAATTTGAGCTTTGACCGCTACGTAGCACGATATGTCGCTCAACATGACGAATTGTTTTTCACTGAATTTTTTTGTTCAATCATAATGAAATATACCCTATATCACTCCTGAGTAGTGTAGCTTTCTGTTGGTGAATTTTCATGATCGGCTCAGGTTTTCCGAAAGATTACCCCCTACAAATACAAAACCAAGTTGAAAACTTCACCTGTTCATAAAAAAAAATCCAGTCGATTTTTCATCAGCAGCTAGGTCTGATATTCGACAAGTTCTTCTGCGCGATTTCTTCTATAGCATTCATGAATTTTTCCTATGCTCAGGTAAACATATCTTCTATGATAATCACAGATTTTTATATTCTCACTGAATGTAAAACTTTATCTCTTGTGTGTGACGATTTTATATTTTAAAATTCTCGTTTCTTTGTCGTTTTCTGGGTTTTTGAACTACCACAATCTGACCACGCAACCTCTACGCAAGTCTGATATTAGTTATAACATTTTGTCTTCGAGGAGGGGTAGCTAGTTGCGATTTATATCAAGTGAACTCGTAGAAATGCAACCGAGAATGCAACTATCCTCAGGCAGCATGATAAAAGCAGATCCCTGCAATTTTCGTTGCCTGTCATTACTCTATCTTGCTATAATCATATAAATTAGTTCTTGATAGGCAAATTCGACTTCTCTCAGAACTTGATGATTATAATCGGACGTGTTTTATATCAACTTTCCGGGGTAGATAGAAGTCTACACTTCTACTTGTGTAGATTCCAATATTGATTCTGAATTTTCTCAAATTGTGGTAGGTTTAGAACCCAGAAAACCACGAAGAAAGGATTCATCCAGACACAAAATGATGCCACTCTGATAAAATTCTGGTGTTTTACTGTTACAGTATTGTTATGAATGCTTTTCCTATATGTAACGATGTCAAATAATTTTGGACTGAGGTGGCCTTTACTTGATGGAAATCCATAGTTATTACGCTATAAGGTAGACACGATTAAATTTCCACAAAATTTATTGTCTTCGCGACATGTTTCGGTACACTGTACCTTTATCAAGCGAATGTATTTAAACACTAAATTATTCTTCGCTAAAAGTTCCTTAAATATATCAGGGCCTACTCTAATTATCTATGATTCCTAGAATAATACCATCATTGTCAGTGGTATTATTCTAGGAATCATAGATAATTAGAGTAGGCCCTGATATATTTAAGGAACTTTTAGCGAAGAATAATTTAGTGTTTAAATACATTCGCTTGATAAAGGTACAGTGTACCGAAACATGTCGCGAAGACAATAAATTTTGTGGAAATTTAATCGTGTCTACCTTATAGCGTGATGTCAAATAAAATTCTTTTCTATTCTATTCTGATAACCCACCTACAACAGAATATCGAAATGTGTAATCTGTTACAGTGCCAACACTGGCATATACGTGTTTTTTGACCCGCAGAATTGAAAAAAATGTAGTTATCACAGCAAAAGCGGGTAGAAAGTGCACGAGTTGGGCAACATAAAATGATTGCACTTGGCACGTGTATACCTCGGGAATCACTAGATGTATTTGGATGATGGTTACGGCGTTGTATAATTTCGGAACAATAGTATTATCTACTGTACAATTTTGATCCAACGAATTGTTTTTGAGATATGTGCAGTTCAAGTTGTTGAGCTATGTTTGCTGGATAACCATAGGCATTTCAGATAATACTCCGTTTAGGGTCATTCGCACCGTCTCACGATGAAATTTTCTTTGCTATGCTGAATAATGCTGGCAAATTACATTTTCACCAATATTCTACATTCAAGCAGAATATTTACAGCGGTGGAGTAAAATACCAATAATAGAAGGGACGTTTATATAAGTTTATTACGTTAATTTCCTTGCATAACGAGGAATCAGTAAGGTGTCCCAGAGCGTTACGACACCCATAAAATTTAGCATTTCCGTACAATTTGACATATCTCAATTATGAAAATGCCTATCGATGGTGAGGATGTGTATTTTCTATATCCTGAAGGAAAAAAAACAAAATTCCACATTATTGACCTCTGGTCCAATTTCAGTATTTACCTATAATATAGGTTTTTTTCACAGTAAATGGTATTGGCTTATTAACTGCAATAAACTACCCGATTCAATCCCATTGTGTAGAAAATCATCTGGTAAAAGATGCAAATGTGCTACAGGGTCGAACTTAAGAAATTTGAATTTTGCCTAATGTAGGAGATATACAAGTAATTTATTTAAATGTTACAATTCTATTCTATATTTAGTTCAGTGTCGCTATCGCTATCCTCATCTAAATTAATTATAATTGACGCAATTGATTTTACAGTAAGGTACGAGTTTTCAACATTTATAACATGACTAACAGAACTTCAACTCTCGGTAGGAATGTCATTCATACAGTTCCTAATTAATTCCTCTCCCTCTCTGAGAAACAAAATTACCTGATTCCGGTCCTTTTACATTTATGATGTGCATCTCGGATTTCACAACTCAAGGGTCTAATTGGTTTTATTATAATCCTTCAGTCAATACCATTTATTGTGAAAACTACTATACCTCTAGCAGGATTTCTTCTTGACTTCCTAATCTGGAGCCTTCGTCAATTTCGTGGAAATGAAACAATCAACAAGGAAATGGGGATGATTATGTGATTTTCCATTGACAAGATGTCAAAAAATACAATATGTCTTTAGGGGATATGCGGTAACCCTTCATGAATTGATTGTTAGTTTGGTGTTCGTGGTTGACATAGAAAATATTAAAATTCAACTGTTGGTTTTGAGCGCTTTCCCCCCTCTGTGAGATGTGATGTATTTATTCTAACTACCTGGTCAGTGTTCGTGGTTGACATAGAAAATATTAAAATTCAACTGTTGGTTTTGAGCGCTTTCCCCCCTCTGTGATATGTGATGTATTCTAACTACCTGGTCATTTTCCCCTCCACTTTCAGGCACATCTCATGCGCTTCACTAAAAGGCCGTGTTTAGAACCACGCTAACGTGGATCTTGGTAGCATATTACCGTCACTCGGAATGAGTCATATGAAGATAGTGACGTTAACGATTCGCTTGTATCTTTCGCTCTTGATTAATCCGCGTGGAACATTCCCTTATGACCAAACTCAACTGGAATGAAGTAAGATTCAATGTAATCAACAATTAAAGATTGAAGTGTTTATGAACAATATATATATAGAAAAAGAAGAAACCTGACTATCTTCCTGAGTCTGAGCATGGGCTAAGCCATATTGGGCCAACACGGCGGCTAAAACCTCGACTATGACATACAAATATACATGTAAATGAGTATCATCGCAGTGGCCGTTGAAATATATTTTTTATCATGAGTTTATAAACTCACCTTAAGTGCCAAATAATTAAGAATGATTTTTTTATGTCCCATTCGGAGCGTTTATGAGTATTTCAAAAATACATTATTTACTTCAGGAAAAATCTTGTTTTTGTTAACAACGCCATAATCAAAAATGTGTCTTCCTAACCAAAACCAAAATTAGGTACTCGTTTTTAGGAAATTAGCGGGGATTAATCCTCTGCGCGAAGCTACCGTGGATTGATTACGAAGATATGAACACTTTAGACGACATGAGCCTGATTTCACTCACAAAAAAGTGATGCTCCACCAGAAATTGGCGTGGATCGATCATAAGTGGATTAATCAAGAGCCGAAGGCTCGGCCTAGGGGTGTTTCACTTCCGTAAAATTTGTACACCAAATAGGGATTTTTAATAGATTTCAAGTTGGAATTTCTGGATTTCAACACGGTTTTCAAGATTTCTACTGCATTGTCAAGAGCGACAGATACACACGATACGCAACTAAACTAACAATATGTTTCAAATGTCAAGATGAAATAGAAAAGCTGTAAGTTCGGTTCCTTGTTTTAAAGACTTAAGTAAAATAAACTGCTCATTTAGAGAATCTTATTTTTATTGAAATTGGGCGTTTTTTCTGCGATAATTGAGAAAGATGAATTTGAAGTATCAGGTTCCGCTTTTTTACGTGCAATTCATGGTAGGTATATAAAAAAATATGTTCCACCTGCATTAACGACACAACATTAACCTCAATAGTAACTTCATGTGATTTTATGATGACAATATCTGTGCACTTGATGCGATTTCTCGAGTTTATAAACATACCAACTAGTGAAAGGCCATGTTTTTATTGTTTCGAAAACTAAATGAACAAGATACTGTTTTATCTCGTGTGTTTTGAATGGAATGTGGGTTATCATTATTATAGAGGGATTTCAAAAGTTTTTCAACTTCTTAAACCTTGGCATTGTTTCAACTTGGATATCCTTGGCATTGCAGTGTCAATACTATAACACTTACTTAGATCATACATGTGCAACGTGTGTTTTTGGTGAACCGTTTTGACTTATTCTTTTACTCTTTGATTACTTCCATGAATGTTCTTCAGAAAAGGGTATCCATGTTGATGGCTATCAAATAAAAACATTATTTATCGTGCCAATAATAGGTACTTCATCTGTTGTCATATAATCTGAAGCATTTAAGTCACACGAGAAATCTTTAGACAAGATAACAATAAATAATAGTCACAACTAAGCTTACAAATTGTCGACCAAACTGTATATGAATTACCGGCATATTCAAGCCATTAGCCATTATAATAATTATTGAATAAGTTAAAACGAGGGTGCTTGCTGAGAGCTACCATGCTATTAAGCTTGATTATGCATGTTAACGTATGGTAAGGTAACGTAGAAAGGTATGATATAAGAGAGATGCAATGTAGGAGAGTCCACATGACGCACGAGGTGACCAATATTCTACATTCTACCTGTAGCCAATCGAAATGAACCTAGTTTATGGGATCGACAGATAATTTCCAACTGGGATTACAGATATTCAGTAGGTTTTCTCCTAATCAACATCCTGATTTGAGATACAGCAAAGCTTATTTCACTGACAGAAAAATCAGTGTACCTAACGTTTTTTTCTAATTGTATTCCTTGAGTTTCTTGTGCGCTTTTCTACGATTCACTCAATGTGTTGATGCCTAGAAATTTCAGAAAACAGCGATGCGTTGTAGCGAGATGGAAAATTTAGATTATGAATTTGTATTAGATATCATGTCCAAAGAAGCAGAAGAAAAAGAGATTTGAATTTATGTATTCATTAGTGTATTATAAAAGTAACAGTGGGTTGGAACTATCATAACATAAAGAGCTATGAGGTTTTCAATAGATTTGTTGCGAATAAAAGAATATTCGGATGGAATTTCGAATTAATTCTGTGTATTGTTGTCTAATGGTGCCAGATGATTGATGAAAAGAAACAGAATATTTGTGGAAACTTCTGCTTGCTCCTAATTGATCTTCCATGAATATTCTGGTATAATAATATACATCGGCGTATAGCTTTATATTTCTTTTCGGTTTCGTCTGATTAGTCATATACCGAGCAACTACTAAATATTCAGAAGGCAGTAGGTATCATTTTTCATCGAGCCTAATTGTAAGGAATGCTCTATGGATGCCAATCAATCGGTGACTGACTTTTAAAAACTTCAATCAGTGAATGTATTTTGAAAGTATATATCTCTATGTCTTCCAAATAATACGAACGAAAAAAATCGGAAAAAAATCGATTGTTTCAAGAGGAGTGGAAAGCAGAGTATTTCGTTGTGAGAAATAAAAGCAGTTCCGCTATACTTGTTTGATATATCGTGAAAGTATTATTTAAAAAAAAAATAATAACGTTCGTCATTTCACCACCAAACACAAGGCATGTAGCGACACTCTTCCTCAAGGGTCAGCCATAAGAAATGAGAAATTGTCTTGTTTGGGGCCGTTCATAAAATACGTCACTCTAAAATCAGCTTTTTTTGACCCCCTCCCCCCCCATTGTCACGCCGTGTCACACTTTTTGTAACCCCCCTAGAAATATTTCGTCACAAAAAGTAAGACCCCCCCCCCTGCTGAGTATGATTAATTCTAAATGATAGTACACAAATTCTGAAAATTAAAAATATTTATTCAGTTAGTATAATAAAATTTGAATAAACCAATAAATATCTTTCATAACGAACATATAAATAATAAATAATATTTCTATTATTCAGAAGTCCAAGGATTTTCTGAGTGGGCCGAAATATCTACAATCGGTATTGCACCATCTTCTTCTTCATCTTCAAAACTACCGTCCACTTCATCGTCATCTAACCATTCTGCATCTTCCGTACCATCGTTTTCATCTCCTATTATCAATTTTTTTTTCACAAATTTAAATAATTTATATGTTGGTTGGCCTTTGGTTTCAAGATATTTATAAACAATTTTAATATGGATGGCCACAAATAATATACATATTTTACATAATCAGAAGATTCAATGCTCGATAACACAATGAAACAGTAAAAAATCGCTTTATTTTGTTTCATTTGTATAGTGAAATACAGTGTACTGAAACAAGAATAATTAGCATTCTCAATTGAAAGTTCATTCGCAAAGATGGAGTCACTATAGATTTGATTAAAAAATCTGACGAGCTTAGGAATTCGTTAGAAGATGTCGCACATGTAGATTTCTACAAAAATCTACTGAAGATTTCTTTCATACCAAAATTTTTCAATTTTCGTCAGAAATCTACTAAAAAAGTAGATTTCTACCACAAGCGGTCACGCTGGCTTCTAGCGCTCATGTCAAACAATAATAAACGGCGAACGTCACGTTGCCGTGTACCCCCCGTCCCCCTTGTCACATCTTGTCACACTCATCCAGACCCCTCCCCTCCCCTTGTATGCGAACGTATTTTATGAATGGCCCCTTTGAAAATATCTTTGTAACAGCAAAATTTTGTCGGTGACCAGGGCGACAGCTGACATCTGAAAGCGGTCCAAAATAAGTTTGAGTATGGCTGTGCTAGAGGCTCCAAAGTTTTTTCATTACCATATGATAGGGTTAGTGCGATGTCAAACTGTGCATTCCCACCACGTGCGATGAAATCGGAGCGGCTTTCTACGTCACACTATGCTTTTCCATTGGTGCGATTAAACGGATGCGACCGATTCCTGGAGATTGTAAAATTGAATTGACTAATCAATTTTTTTCTCTTGGAGATGCTAACCTTGTTATTCGTGTGCAGATAATGTCAGTTTGGGTTTAGAGTAATTGATCTCTACAAAAAGTTCTAACTTTCAGGTTCCAATATCATCGTTTATATTCCAAGTCCACATAATTTATCGTATAAGTCTGTTTCATTTTCATCGTAAAATCAATAGAAGGTGAGCGGAAATAGTAGACTGAACGGTGAGATCGGAACCTTTGGTTGAATAGTTGAATGGTATTTTAGTAAAGTGTTGGATGTTTAAGTCAGCTAAGAAGTCTCAAGTGTTTGTAAGCGATTTATAAGCGAGTGCAGTAGTTGTATTTTATAGGGACGTTAATAAAAGTAGTTTGGTATTGTTTGAAGTTTTAATAAACGAACCCAAAGAAATATCGTAACAATAATTTTATAGGTTCTGAATGGCTTTATCGGCCCCATTTCAATCATCAAATGTATTCATTATGAGATACCATTTTATCACACCCGTCTTCATCAAATCAAATATGATTGCCCCTTTACACTGTTGTATGAACAATTATAACTTTATTTCGAACTCTATCGAAATTGACATTTCTCACGATTTCCTGACTACATTGCGTGAATACTGCCATTGTTACTAATAATCATTAATTAAATCTGTGAGTACTGTACACGGAGTCATGCCGTTTGTATTCCTATGAAGTAAATTAATGAAAGAAATAATAAGTGTGTACAAAATAATGAAATAAGTATATGACATCAAAAGAATCAGCAATGATCCTGTTGATATATGTATAATGTTAGGAATGTCCTACGAGATCGTAAACACAAGGGTCGAACAGCGACGTCATTTTTCCAGGAACCCGTAATTCGCTTGGAGAATTCGAGACACCTCATCGAGGCTTCTCTCGAGGATTCTCCATGGATGTACGCAGATATATAAGCAGCGGGACATCGCGGCGGAGACAAGTTTTTATGAAGAGGAGAGTTAGTTGGTTTTTATTCAGAGCTAAGTGGCGAGAGTTATTGAGACCTAAGTGGAGAGAGCTTTTATTTGTAATTGCTGAGTGCGAAGGTGTAGAATTTGTATAACAGAGAGTTTGTATAGAGAGAGTTTATCAGAGTGTTTAGTATAAAGCGTTGGATAGCGGAGCAGTTCAAGTGATTGTATTGTGTTGTGACAAAGAGTTGTAAGAAAAGTAATTTAGTGTTGATTGGAGTTTTAATCATCGAACGCCGAGGATATGTCGTAACAGTGGTGCCAGAAGTGGGATTTTGCAAGGATGAATCGTAACAATATCTTCCACAAAAGGGATATACTTAAAACAGCCATTTCCCCGTCCATATGGACATTGGTATATTGAGACCAAGAATCTTGATCCGAATAAATTAGAAGATATTGCTACACAGCATTGGATAGTACAGAGTACCTAGTATAAATACATTTTCACTCACCACCATAACGTATTATTCCCAAACCAGACAAATTAATTTCGCTCAGAGATAACTGGAGTTCCTCAATTCCTACACGACTCGTATCAGAATGTTGATGAAATAAGGGTTTCTTAGGGTTAATGTAAATGGACTATAATTGTGCCATTGAATTAGAATATCTGCCAAATAATGGTTAATTAGTGCCTAATTGAAAAAGCAGGGTACTGGTTTGATATCTATAATATAACATAGGAGGAGCAAAGTGAATGGTTTAAGTGACCGTATTCTCAATATAGCTTCTTCGAAACTCAGAAAAAAAACGCAGTATAATGATATGAGAAATGAAGTGCTGATCGAAAAATATATAAGTACACTGAATGTTTCATTTGAATTTCCAAAATTAGGTTAATCACGACATAGTATATAACAAAGTCGCTTTCTGCTCTCTGACTGTCCTTATGTATGCTCAGATCTGGAAAACTAAGACACAGATTTTGATTGGTTTTTCTTCAATAGATAGAGTGATTCAAGATAAAGGTTCATAAGCATAATAAAGTTCACAAATTTAGAAGTTTCTAATGCGAGGTCGTAAATAAACACATTTTTTTTGGACTGACTGAACCCAACGAGATAGATCAAGATAATGTACTACAGCAGGGTCGTGAGCAAATTTTTAGTGGGCCCTGTCTGTACGCTGTTTGTACGACGCACAAACCAAGCCAAAAATTTTAATTTTGTTTTTCAGTTGAAAATTCCCTTTATTCATATTGGCAACAGTTAAATTTCCTAAAGGTAGGTTTGGCAACTTGTTTTAGATTTTTAGATGGATCGTAGTACAGACAACTTTGGGAACCACTGTTTTACAGTATTGTACACCTTAAGCAGGTCTACAGAAGAGTCCGCGATGGTTTATGTCTCTCTCTAGGAATAATTAATGAATAAATTGTGAAATTACTTGAAAGCTTGAAGGTCATATTTGTATTTTCCCCTGAGATTCCAACTGCTATACAATCGATGGAAGAGTACGTTTTGGTGATGCAAAAATTTTCGTTTCCAGATATCCCGGACATCCCCGAAAGTATCGGGCATCTTCGCGCGCTGCGCGTCGCCGACTTCAGTTCGAACCCCATTCCTCGTCTTCCGCCTGCATTCAGCCAGCTCAAGTCGCTCACGGTGCTCGGGCTCAACGACATGTCGCTCACGACGTTGCCGCATGACTTCGGACAGCTCACGTCGTTGACGTCGCTCGAGCTCAGGGAGAACCTACTGAAGGAGCTGCCCTCGTCGGTGTCGAAGCTGTCCAATCTGGAGAGGTTGGATTTGGGGGACAACGATATCGAAGAGCTGGTGAGAAAAATTGATTGTTCGATGAAGTTCATGAAGAATATTTATCCTTGACTCTTCGCATAAGAAGCCGCAGTTGTTATTTCGGAATGTGACCATGAATGTGGATGTTCTGTTTGCGAAGGGTCAAGGAGAGCATTCCTGGGGTGAAACTGCGTTCAGCTCTGACTGTAGCTTGAAGATGTGCTACTTGAGTTCAGGCTGAACCTATCAGACCTGAAGTTTAGATGGAAGCCGTGCGACTGGCTTCTGATAGATTGAATGTCGGCAATAAGGAAACAGTTTTAACTTTAAGGGTCTTGAATTATTAGGTGCTATATCACTTGGAAAAAAATCGATATAGGCTTTTCAGTTAACTAGCAATCGCCCCCTGTTGAAACAGTCTTCAGATGTCGAAATTTGTTCAATCTAATGATCAAAGATTATGCTTATTTCATTTTTTCTTCCATTTTCACGTCCATACGAAAGGCAAACCCTGTATTCTCCAGAGAATATCATGTGAACAGAAGATATCAATTCTTACAGGGACGGATCAAGCCTTTTGGCCTGGTTGGTCACTTACTGTCTTCAGGTCAGGGGAGTCACATAGTCTAGGACCAGCCATGTAGTCCAGTCTATGACCATTTTCCCGTGTATTCATCCCATACAGCACCGATTCGCATGAAAATTTGGATTCCGGATCTACATACCCTGTTTTTCAAAATCTACCCTGTGCCGAGGGTTGCTTCCTTCTTGGGGATGAAAAATTTTTCATTGGGAATAAGTGCGGAAATCAATAGATTGACTGATTCTTAGCACTATTTGTTCAATGAAGTTTTTTCTGAAAAGCAACACTTTTCGACTTATTCGCGAGTGAAATTGTCGGTTTTCAGTCAAAAAAATTACGTTTTCAGATTATTTTTCGCGAATAACTGGAAAATAATGCATCTAATCTAAAAACGTGCAGAGAGCAAAATTATAGCTTTTGAAAAAACAAAGGCGATTGTTTATTTGTGATGTATGCAAACCCAATACAAACTGAATAATTGCTTGTTGAAAGTTGATTGGTATTTTCAAACGCCAAAATGGAAAGTTTCTACGTCCTATAACCAAAAACCAATGCATTGTTCGAGAAAAACTCATCAGACCTTTTTTGAAGTCCTTCATAAATCCTTCATTTTTCTTATTTATAAAAGCTTCTAGCATCAAAACTGACCGAGGTATGAAGGAAATAATGTTGAATCCTATTATTTCGTTGAAAAAAAATTGTGAATAACTCATCCTATCTTCTCCCCCCTTTGAAAAAAATCGTTGTTACTCCATAACTCACTTCATTTGTATTCTTATAATGAGTTCTGAGTTTTTCACCAATTGAAAGTACGTAGTTTTGGAAAAAATTGAGATTGAAGAGAAAAAATCATATACGTAATTCAGCGAAAAATCACCATCTCTTCGAAATAACTCGAAAAGTATCGATCACATGCAAAATTTTCTAGAGTACAAAATTGAAGATTATTTCTCTCCGAGAATTTTGGTGTTCCATTTTTTCTCCAGGATGAAAATAGGGTAAGATATGGCCAGTTAAATATTGTGAGGGTTCGCGCAAAGTACCTTTTTCGAGCCCTTTCGGCATGAACCTTTTCAAATATATGATCTGAAAAAAATAGTATGAATGAGCTTATAGCTCTTGTAGAAAGCTACAAAATACTTTTTTGGTGGATTTGATTACTTAAAGACTAAGCGAGTTATGGGAGAAAAACCATAAACAATTTTTGTAGAAATTCGATTATGTATATGATTTTTTCTCTTCAATCTCAATTTTTTCCAAAACTACGTACTTCCAATTGATGGAAAACTCAGAACCCATTATAAGAACACGAATGAAGTGAATTATGGAGTAACAACGATTTTTTTCAAAGGGGGGAGAAGAGAGGATGAGTTATTCACAATTTTTTTTCAACGAAATAATAGGATTCAACATTATTTCCTTCATACCTTGGTCAGTTTTGATGCTAGAAGCTTTTATAAATGACAAAAATGAAGGACTTCAAAAAAGGTCCAATGAGTTTTTCCCGAACAATGCATTGGTTTTTGGTTATTGTACGTAGAAACTTTCCATTTTGGCGTTTGAAAATAGCAATCAACTTTCAACAAGCAATTATTCAGTTTGTAGTGGGTTTGCATACATCACAAATGAACGATTGCCTATGTTTTTCCAAAAGCTATAATTTTGCTCTCTGCAGGTTTTTCGATGAGATGCATATTTTTCCAGTTATTCGCGAAAAAGGATCTGAAAACGTGTTTTCTTTGCCTGAAAACCGACGATTTCACTCGCGAATAAGTCGGAAAGTATTGCTTTTCAGAAAAAACTTCATTGACCAAAAAGTGCTTAGAATTAGTCAATCTATTGATTTCCGCACTTATTTCCAATAAAAATGTTTTCACCCCTAAGAAGGGGTGGCATCCACCCCCAGGGAGAAAGCAACCCTCGGCACAGGGTAGATTTTGAAATAGAGGGTAAGTAGAACCTATATCCAAATTTTCATACGAATCGGTGCTGTATGGGATAAATACACAGTTTACACTTTTTTTACCGTCATAGACTGGAGTAATGATAGGCTCAAGTTCGATTACAATTATGAATTTGAATAAAATGGTGTTTGACTGAGGCCAAGCCGAGGAGAGGGGGGTTCATAACTCCCTCTGGATTTACCCTAGAATTCGCATCTTCCTCCGTGAGGAGTTTCTCATCTTGACCATCCTGTTTGAAAACGAGTTACTACTGAAGGATATGTGTATGAAATCTGTGTGTACTCACCCATTTTATGAACTCTGTCAGTTGAGAGTCTTCATATAATTCGACTTTGGGCGTTTTCATAGTACCAAATGAGGCAGTTGAGAGATGGTTCTCTGAGTTTACTGGGGGCTCACTATTCACGGCACCGCTCTTTATTGCAGCCTATTAAGTATTGGGAGTAGCTTTCATGGAAAAAATATCTGTGCGTCCCCTTTCATTGAATTCTCGTTTGTTAACATTCGTTTAAATGATCCCAGAAACGGAATTTGTATATGGCGTTAACGTATGACTTCACTTGATGGAGTAAAGCCTAGAAAATGAGCAATGTTTTCATTCTTGATATGTTGTATCAAATCAGCCTTTGGTATAACATTTCTTCATTTTCATATTAGGGAGGGGTAAATAAATTCAAATAGTCACATGTTTTTTTACGTTAACCAGCTGTGGTCCCCTATGAAATGGCAATTGTAAGTCAAAACTTGTGCGAAAGGATAAAAAAGGCCTAACCTTTTACCCTGCGTTCCCACGACAAACCAAAGAGGAGACATTCTCAAAAAGAGGTCCGTCCGTCGGTATTCCATTCAAATCCAGACGCACGTAGCGTTGCATGACTTCAAAATCGGCGACCTGCTCTATCGTTGGATCTGTCCTCTTTCTTCTCAATATAATAATTACTTAGAACTGTTATTAACATTAGCTAGAACGTTATCTACCATAACATGTTTAGATTGTTGTCAAATGGAAAATATTCGTCATGAAAATATGATTTCCATCTGATGAATATCAGAGACGTCATCAATTTGATCATAAAATCATGTTGTACCTATTTAATTAATTTTCAAAATGTCAGTCGAAGAATAATTATTTCTTCACATCCTTATTTTCTTGCTATATAAAAAATTTACGCCTTGCATTTTTTCATTGCAGCCTCCCCATATCGGCAAGCTTTCTGCTTTACAAGAACTCTGGTTAGACCACAATCAACTACAGAGCTTGCCTGCGGAAATAGGACAGCTCAGCAATTTGACGTGTTTAGATCTATCTGAGAACCGCTTGGAGAATCTCCCAGAAGACATTGCCGGCTTAGAGAGCCTAACAGACCTTCACTTATCTCAAAACGTACTCGAAGTACTTCCGGACGGCATCGGCAAACTAGAGAAGCTGACCATCCTGAAGGTGGACCAAAACAGACTTACCTCTTTGAACGCCAACATCGGGCACTGTCACAATCTCCAAGAACTCATACTGACGGAAAATTTTCTAAGCGAACTGCCCTTAGAAGTAGGCAAACTAGTTAAACTAACGAATTTAAATGTAGATAGGAACAGTTTAACTTCGATACCCTCGGAATTAGGTAATTTGTGCGAATTGGGAGTGCTCAGTTTGAGAGATAATAGACTGACAATGTTGCCAGAAACGTTGGGCAATTGCAGGAGGTTGCACGTACTAGACGTGTCTGGAAATAGGCTGCCTTACTTGCCTTATACCTTGTTACAGTTGAGCCTGAAAGCCGTCTGGTTGAGCGACAATCAAGCTCAACCGCTGCTTACATTTCAAACCGATACGGATCCCGATTCGGGAAAGACGGTACTCACTTGTTTTTTGTTGCCTCAGCAGGAATACCAACCCACAATAGGTGAGTAATCGAATTGTTTTTTGTAAATTCTGAATGTGCTTTTGTTTCACTTTGCCACGGGTATAATCGAATCATGTCATGGCATTAATGACGAGGCTTTCACGTTTTATTCTTTTCTCATATTTGTTAATCACTGCTCCGCTTTTTTCTTCAACTTGAGTGTTTAATTATCGAGGAATTGCTAGTTACCTAATGTAAATATGTTATTGTATTCCTTATTATTACCTGTAAGCTTTTTCCTCTCTTTCTATACCTTTTCATTTGTTTCTTAAAAGTGACATAATTTCAGCTTAACTGAAGAAAACCTAATGCAATCTCAAATCAAATAAAAAAAATTAGATTCAAAAGTGCAATCTAGCATATATTGAAATTCAAATTTCTGCTATTCAGTGACTTGTCTACAATGTGAATTTTTTGATGTATTTGATAAAATGCTATAACTTCACTGAAGTTAAGCCAACCAAAGTCCAGAATATTCTCCGGTTGTTGACTGGATGGTTGATATGAGGTCGAATGTTACTGTTTCATTTAAATTTTTAAGCAAAGTTTTTTGAAATTTCTTTTGTATTTTATATGATGTTAAGACACGAATATAATATGAAATCAAATAGATTAATCGCAAACTCAACAAAATTGATACATTTTTTCTTCTCATATCTATGAAGTCAAAATTAGGTAACTTTGTTGGACAATTATAATAATGTAGCCAGAATATGCGTCAGTCTGGAATACTACTTATCAACTAGATTGTTTTCCACTGATCATTTTGACCATTAGTCCATGTGTTCAATAAAATATTTTAAAACGGTTAAACGGGTTATCATGAATATGTCGACTAATGCTCAGCTAGAGTTGGTGAAACCAGCCATAAAGCGGTATTAAAGACAGGCAACAAACGAAACTTGGCTGCAGAAGAGAAAAATCATGTAATGATATAAGTACATACAATGTAAATCAAATACCATTGTAAAGAGAAACTATGCATCAATATAAAGTATTATTTTGATTGATTTATTGACCGGTGTTATCCATATCCACAGATATACTCGACGAAAAAAAATAGGACACCCCACCAACTCGTTTCAGTGAACTAGTACCGCATTCTGATTTGAGTACATGCTTTTAGAGAGTAAAGCTGGATTTATAAACTTGCAGTTCATCGTTGGCTTTGGCGTTCGCGTTGGCGTTCCCAATTAAAAGCACAGAAACCCGTAAGATCATTTATATCTACCGTCGGTGTTGCCGTTCGCTGTTGGGCTGTCGTTCGACTTGAATAAACTTTAACTTTTGCCGTCGGTGGCTCGTAGCACAGTTCGTAGCAAGTCTGAAGAGCCAATCAAAACGACTTTCAGCTGTCAAGTGGTTCACGTCATATGTAAAATTTTCTAGAGAGCTCAAAAACAAAAGGTGCTGCTCGTCTTTTCGGGATTACAGACCACCTTCAATTGAAATAAAAAATCCATAAAGAGGTGTAAACAAACAAAACGCGCAGTGACAACTCCCTGTCAATTCACATGACACATTATATTGAGGTTATGATAATTTTCGTAACGGCCAACGACGAGTTTATAAATGGTGAATTTCGTTGCCAAGAATTGCTGACGACGGACGCCAGCGCGAACGCCAAAGCCAACGACGAACTGCATGTTTATAAATCCAGCTTAAAAGAACCACGATGGCATATAAAATATAGTTGGTGCGACCTCGAGGGGGGAATGGTGGGGGAAAGACTCTAAATTATTGAATAACTCGTTTCAATGAACTAGTACCGCATTCTAATTTTAGTATATGTTTCTAGAGAGAAAAAGAACCCCGATGGCATATAACATACAGTTTGTGCGATCTCGAGGGGGGAATGGTGGAGGGTAAATACTCTAAATTATTGAAAAACTCGTTTCAATGAACTAGTACCGCATTCTAATTTCAGTATATGATTCTAGAGAGAATATGAACTTGCAGATTTTCTGATACCTTTGTTAAAACATGGGTATTCAAATCTCCCGAAACCTCTTGTTTCGTACTAGTTTGGTGCGGTACTAGTTCATTGAAACGAGTAATTCAATAATTTAGAGTATCAACCCTCCCCATTCCCCCTCGAGGCTGCACAAACTATATGTTATATGCCATCAGGGTTTTTTTTCTCTCTAGAAACATAAACTAAAATGAGAATGCTGTACTAGTTCATTGAAACGAGTTATTCAATAATTTTGAGTATTTACCCCCCTCGAGGCCGCACAAACTATCTGTAATATGTCATCAGGGTTCTTTTTCTCTTTAAAAATATGTACTGAAATTAGAATGTGGTACTAGTTCATTGAAACGAGTTATTCAATAATTTAGAGTATCAACCCCCCCATTCCCCCTCGAGGCCGCACAAACTATATGTTATATGCCATCAATTTTTTTTTTCTCTCTAGAAACAAACTGAAATGAGAATGCGGTACTAGTTCATTGAAACGAGTTATTCAATAATTTAGAGTATTTACCCCCACCATTCCCCCCTCGAGGCCGCACAAACTATATGTTATATGCCATCGGGGTTCTTTTTCTCTCTAAAAACATGTACTAAAATTAGAATGTGGTACTAGTTCATTGAAACGAGTTATTCAATAATTTAGAGTATCAACCCCCCCATTCCCCCTCGAGGCCGCACAAACTATATGTTATATGCCATAAGGATTTTTCTCTCTCTAGAAACATAAACTAAAATGAGAATGCGGTATTAGTTCATCGAAACGAGTTATTCAATAATTTAGAGTATTTACCCCCCACCATTCCCCCCTCGAGGCCGTACAAACTATATGTTATATGCCATGCCATCGGGGTTCCTTTTCTCTCTAAAAACATGTACTAAAATTAGAATGCGGTACTAGTTCATTGAAATGAGTTGGTGGGGTGCCCTAATTTTTTTCGTCGAGTATATGTGTGGATGTGGATAACTTCACACCGGTGATTTATTGTAAGGTTTGAAAATGTGTAATCTGTTCAGAGTTTATTTCTCGCATATTTCTGTGTATTAGGAATACCTCATTTCATTCGATGTTGTATCCTTCTTCCATTTCGCATTTTGACTATGTATTCTATGATATTGGGCACCTCATATACCATTTTATTTTTTTCATGTTTTATCTTTCTCAATTGAACATTCTCATGAGAGCGCTTAATATGCATAGTTTTATGTGGCAAAGGTACGTTTGTTGTGATTGTCGTTACACTTTTTTGGGGGGTTCATTTGATATTGCAACTGAAGAGCTTATTATTGTCTGAGATCGGTAGTGCTCAGCGTTCTTGAGGGCCATAACGTTTTTGCTCGATTCCAACATTTTTTAATTGATTTCCAGCAGATAATCCATTTTTTGCTTTCCAAATTGTATTCATTGTCAACAATCAAGGTGACTTGTGGATACAATTCAATGACATCATCAAACTTCATTTATAAACATAATTAGTTTTTTGCATTCGCCATAATATTATTTAGACATCTTGGTGCAACCAGTAAACAACCGTTTCGACAACATATACTGTGAGTAATCAAGGAAGATAAATTGTGCAAAAGAATTCATAACTTCATAGACTAAGAGCTGCTTGACGTTAGAAATTAGAACTGTATAGTCAACCGACCAATGAAAAATCTATATTTTTTTTGAGCAGTCGACAAAATACGAAATCGAATGAAAAGAATTCAAGTAGGGGGAATTTGGCTGGCATTGTAAAGAGATAATTTAGGCCGATTGATCAATGCCCAAAAGTTAAAGTATAAACAGCCGACTGATCGGCTGAATATAGTCAAAATTAACTTTTCCCCAGTAATTCAACGAAAAAATGATTCTCAGTTTCGAAATGCAAATTGTAAACCAGTTTCCTAACATCGAACCCGTTTGGCGGCTTAGCCCTTGTTCAGTTGTGGGGAATCACACACGTTATTTCTGACAACTTGTGTGTGGCTGCCCACTATATTACCAAGAGCTCTTTTGAATTTAGTTACCATTGTATCTGATAGAAGGGTTATTCAAACACATCTCTCACATTTTCCTATTCTCGCAAGCAAACACTGATTTCAAATCCCTGCTTTTTGCAAGTTGTTTTTGTTTTTATTATGTTTTTCTTCTGTGTAAAGCACCTGTTTACTGTCTTTGTCTATGTGCACCCGCTAGCTTCTGATGGCCGCTTGTATCGCTGTGACGTCACGCCGGGTCTTTCTAACGGTAGTACCTTGTCTCGAACAGATGGAGCTACCGAAGAAGAGGACGACGAAGATTGGCAGGAGCACGAGGCGAGCCGAACGCATTCGGTGAAGTTCACCGATCCGCACGAGCAGGACAACAGAGAGGTGAGCAGCTCTTCTTCTACCTTTTGGTTTGTGGTGGGTTTATTCAATAGGGCTAAGGAGAGTGCGGAGAAGTGGTGTTGTTTGGCCGCAAGGACGAGACGTTTGCGCCGGAGCAATAGTTATTATGTGTTGAACACATTGAGAGAGCTGGACGATATATACGGGAGAGGGATTGGGACGGAGTCGGTTATTTGACTAAAAATGAATGCAAAAAACGGGTCTGAATTAGGTACTTCAGCTGAAAAACGAAACTTCCTTTGATGGAATCGTATTTGTTGCGAGTTATTTTTACGACTCGAGCTATTTTCCAGAAAAAATTGGATGTAAGAGGACCAAAAACTTTTCTCGTGAAGGAACCCCTACTGCCAATTTATTATATTTTAAATTGACCAGTTATGAAAGGATGATTATAATTCAAATCTGGAAATAAGGAGGTAACTTTGGGGATGTCTGAGAAATGATGCCAATTTCGTAAAATCTCGCAGTAATATACTAATTTGGAAATATGTTTATCTATTTACAATAAATTGATCCCATATATAAAATGTTCGCTCCTGGAAATGTAATTTCCAAATTCTTGTTTGATGATTCTTTATCTCACTGTTTAATTCTAGGGTATCTTAGAAAGTCATTATTAGTTATCAGTTTTTCGCCCAACCGATATGAAACTTATTTCATCAATTTTCATCTTAGGTGCCTAGGTTGAGATGGATATACGATTTTGTTGCATTGTTCGCTGCGTTAATGGTGATACGGTGATTATCTCTGTTATTCAATTAAAAATGTATTACAAAAAGATTTTGAAATATGAAAGAAACGTGAACACCAAATCATTAATTACAATGGTATTATAATTATTCATTTATTGAAAAATAAACACCCTACCACCTTCGTGGTCTGTATAAAACAAGGAATAGTAATACAATTTGAATAGAAATTCAGTAAAGGTATTTTCTAGAAAATCATTCATGATATATAATTATACTAGAAACGGCATTTTCACTAACTAAAATATGTTACCACTTTTTGCAACTCTATACGCGTTTCCTATTGTGGAAACAACAAATTCTATCATGGGGTGATGGATATGCAAAACATACTTCAATTATTCCACTTAAAAATTTTATTTTTTATTTGCGTATCTTCTGAAATAGTCAACATAGCCAATTAAGTTGTGTTAAAGATAAACTGTTATTATATTCATTATTATTAGCATTCCCAAAGCCTCCTTATCTTCACAAAACTTCCTTAAAATTCGAAAGATTGATTGAATTGCCATTTAAGTGTGTAATATCTAAGAATTCAAAGAATCCCCATTTTATTATATTTTGATTCATGGTAGGCAATGGCCAAAAATGGTTTTTCATTGATATATAATGTGCCTCTAATCAAAATATTTCTGAAAGTATATTTTTGGATTCTCATTTCAAACTTTTTATAATCTTCTACTTTGGAATAATGAGCTTTCATTTGAATAATGATGAAATTGCAAAATGAGAACTTAAAAATTGCATTTTTCGCCATTTGGCCAAAAAAATGCAGCTGATCAGTAATTTAAATATTTCCTGATTCGAAAACACTGTCTAAGAATCATTTCAGACTATTTTGGAGACGTATCTATTTGGTGGGGAGTCAAGATATTGATCATTCAGAGTGTGTGTGGTGGGATTTTATTCCTTTTGAAAATAACACACGCCACCCTTTCAATCAGAAATCTGAACATTGATGAATAATTCAAAAAGGCTGGATGTAACGATTTCTGAAACTTTTTTCCTAAACAATATTTCGATAATCATATAAAAATATAGCAGATCTTTCAAAATAATCATCAGTTTTTGACCAAACTTTGATCATATTTCAATATTTTCCCAGAAGAGTAAAATTTTTTAGGAAATTAAATCTGGCATTCGAGCGAGCGTACAACCAAAGAATTTATTTATATGTGCTTTGTTCTATTCTTGATTACATACCCTTACTCAGAATGAACTGAAATTACCAGTTTAGTTTTTCTGATTTTTTTTTTCTCCGGAATTGAGAAATTCATCTTGTACATCTAATTCATATGACAAAATCCATTCGAATAATCCAATTTTTTTCATCAATTAGACCAACTGTATTAATTTCTTCCTATAGTTTCCAATCTCAATTCCTGGTTGGAAATCTATTCACCCTTTTTATAAGTGCAGACTATAGATTTTTCACATTTCTAGATAGACCATTGTAGAAATGATCTCAACCAAATGATTTTCAATAGGCTTTGATAATTTGTTGAAAGTATTATGATCGAATTAAAATCGATTCGAATATGCTAGTCTTACATTTTAAGCCGAAACCAGTGTAGCTTTCTAGTTTTTAGGTTATATTAATTGACTGTTGCTTTTTGTTGGATGTGTAAAAGTATTATCCTGTTTATCGACTAATGCCACCTACATATTGAATAACAGCAATTTCATTTCGAACCATATTGGTATGGGATATCAGTGAACATTCGAATCCATACACGAACTCATTATGAAGGCATGTTGGGAATGAGTAGTAAATACGTATTCAGAACTTGCTAAACTCTTAACATTTTTATCCTTCCTTTCTCTTCTTGTTTGCATGTTGGTGATTTATGTGAATTTTGGTTGTGGTAGTACTGCATTTTCATCGTACTAATAATACTATTTATTATTATTGTTAATTTCCAAAGGATCATTTGTATATAGATAGAAATTTTTTGGATATATTGTTGAAGTTTTGCATGGATCAATACACTTGTTCATTAGAGATCAAAACTGAATCAGGGAATTTGCAGATTTGTAGCATACCAATAATTTAAAATTGAATCTGGTGGATTTGAGAGACAGGGACGAAAATATGATTTTACGCTATTGAAAATAATGGACAGTCATCTATTTGCCAGTTCAGACTGGATATTCCACAATAGTCTTGCATTTTTTGACATGTTGTCCGATATAAGGAAGTAATGATTGATGAAAATATTCGTGAAATATGGAAATATTCTGGACCGAAATGATTTTTTTTCATAACGCAAAGACTATATGACGTCAAAGTTACTCTACCAAATTTCAATCATAACCATTATTCATTTGAACCCTTGAATTCAGTGTGGGTTCTTGGAAGCTGAAACAGTCAAAAAGAGTTATACGTTTTTGATGACTGCAATTGCTCAACTTTTCAAATGTTCTACTAACGAACATATCGTTTGTTAAAGGAATTCTGGTACACCCTGTATGTCCAGAAATAATATCAATATGTTGAGACTGGCTTTACAATTTTTTCGATTTGTATATCATTTGTCAACCAATAATCTTATCTCGAGTTTCATGGAGTATTTTTTTAATAGCATTAGCCCAGGCCTTTATGACCATTACTTAGAAATTGTTTGGTAAATATACAGTTGATGTAAATGAAAAAAATGAATTGAGTTCGGGAAAAAAATCTGAAATCTGTCGATTTTTGATATCTTACGTGCGCTCTGTGTTTTTTATTTAATACATCAACTACTTTAGCGTGATGACGTCATCAATTATGTACGAATTGATTTGGACTATACCTCAAAAAAATGTAACACTGATATTAAAATTGAATTTATGGTTTCTTGCCTGACGTTTCATATGAAAAATTGAGATGCAGTGACACTCTGTCGAAAACTTCAACTAATTCACACCATTTTGACATATTACAACTAGTTGAAATGAGGTCATAATATAGTTTGAAAATTAAAAACCTTTTTTGTAAGCAATTTCTTATGATGTCTTTTAAGTTTTTATATGAATGCCAGTCCTGATATGTGCTTCATAAACATTTCAGTTGTTAATACAATAATATTCCGGGATTTCAGAACAAAATAGCAGCTCCATGTTGGCCAAGAATTCAATTAAATTGAACCACTTTGACATTGCTTGAAACTTTTAACCATGGCGGATCACTCCTCTTGGAACTAAAAAAAAATCTATGTCTACATTAAAATTATTTCATGTGAAGATAACAGATGGTTATAATTCTAATAAGTAAATTGTACACCTACGTTTGTCACTCAAAGTCAAGCCACTGAAATGCAAATTATCGAAATACTTGCTTGTTCAAACAAAGGCATAACCTGATCAATTCAGATTTGAAGTCGATGAAGAAGCCAACATCTTATTTCCAGTGACGTATTAACAAAATTCACTTAGGGCAGTTACAGAAAGCCAAAAATTCAAACTTAACAAACCTCAATCACCTAAAGCCATCACGCTTACATAGAAGACGTGAATAGTAAAACGAAAGTAAGTGAGAATGCTTATTTGAAATCGACGAATTTCAACATTTTCCTTAAACTCGTACGAAAGAAGAATAATCAACATGCTTTAAGTATATTTTAGAGAACATTAACTTGGTTCTAGACCGTTTTCAAAAGTCATAATTTTTGTAATATCTCCTGGTGAATTCTAGGAATTATGATTGGGACGTACATATTTGGTATAACATTTTCTGGGCGTTGACAATTTTTTCAAATATTTTCTCGACTTTCTCCTGTATATTCATATCTATCAGAAATAACAGAAGCTACACCAAATCTGCAGAATTCCCTTTGATACAAAATGCTAATTTTTTCACAAAATTTTATAAGTCTATGTCAATTTATTTTGTATGTATTTTTGTAATAAATCATGTTGTACATGCATGGATGTTTAATTTTGAATGGTATAATGTGCTCCACTTTAAAGTAAAAAGCCAGTTCAAATTATCGACGTCGATGTTATCGAAATGTGAAGTTTTATATTTTCATGAATATAGGCCAAAAGAATATATATTTAGTAGATTCAGTATTGACACTTCTTTCAGTATATTTTCAATACTACTCTAGTTCTTGAATTCTTATTAGCAAGGTCTGCAAATAAAAAACTGCCTTGGCATTTCAAATAGATTTGAACTTGGTGGAAACTTCACTGCACTGAAGTTTTCTTTTGTGTTGCGTTAAATTACAAATCAACTTTAAATTAAGTACTTGTTATTTGAAAAGTCTGATACTGTGAGTGCTATTTTAATTTTGGTATATTATAGCCTCTTCCGACAGTTTTTTTTTAAAGATGGTGGATACTCTGTGTGAACTGAACAAAGAAATAATAAGTGAGTTTGTGAAGAAAGTTTAGTTCACTATTTCATGCATGAACCAGAGGTGTTTTATTACAAGTTTGTTTTTATTTTTTTAAAATACCTATACGTTATGGAATCTTACAGAAGTCATTTTTGACATCTGCGACCTCCAAAACATATAATTCAGCAAAAAATAGATTATGCATGAGAATTATTTCTCAGACCTGTAATATTGGTTGAAAGAATTTTCGAATTTATTCTCAAGTCCAAATTTTATAATTACATCAGAAAAGACCAAAACTCATTCCAATTATTCATTCAACATGTTTAAATTTTTGAAATTCTCCTTATTGGTTGTGATGTGATTGATGATTGAAATCAATAGATCATAACCAATTACAAAAATTCTTAAATAGATTTATTGGAATACAAATGAAGCATGGACAGATCGATATATGAAAAGCAAGTTTTAATTGAAAGTTTTTTACTGCCTCTCGTATTGACATTTCAATATGAGTATTAAATAATACCGTTGTAGATGTCATTTTGAAATTCAACCAGTGACCGGCATGAATTAAATTCAATAAACTGTTACACTATGTATAATGAAAATTGTGATAATAACAAGCATTATGCAACGACACCACATTTGTTGGAGATCATAGAGGAGCATAAGAAGCATTTTTGATAATTATATCTAGGAAAATTTGTCTGTTGGAATTATCTAAATCAAAAACATATACAGATAACGATTTTAAAGTAAATAATTGCATATTTTACCCTTGGGTCACCATTTGAGGATAAAAAGTATTCAATATTTATATTGTCGACTTTTAGAAAAATAATACTATTTTAAATCATGATTGTGAAAATGCCGATCCTGAGAATTGAATTATCTGCACAGGATGATAACTACATTCCAAAAGCCACCAGACTAAAACTGTTGGAAATATATGGAGAATATGGGCAGAACGGCAGAAATATGCGGTAATTCTGGATCAATGAACCATGTTCACGAGTTCAATGGAAATGATTCATTTAAAATTATTTCTTTAATTATATACTCACCTAGTTGATCATAAAACGAAGTTAGGAATTCCATTCACTCCGGAATACCTGTTTTTAAAGAGAGCGCAAACTATTCATTGACATAATACGTCAATGAAAAACTATTGGACTAATTCCATCCCTGAAATCAGCCGAGTAATCGAATCTCAACTTGGGTATATTCTGAAATTGTATTAAGAACTTTCGGATGAAAGGGTTACCGTGGTTAGTAGCCGACTTTGTCCATGTTCGTAATTTCTCGTTCTATAGAAGTCGTAAAGTAATTTTGATGTGTCGAAGGAACGGAGAGAAAGAATATAAGTCAAATTAGTTGATGATCATTGGCATGCTGTTCAGAGATGCTTTGAAACATATATTAAAGGGGTTCTTTCCATCCTTGAATTAATACAAGGGTGAAGATACTAGAGAGAATGCGACCTAATGAAGAATAATGAATTGTTAAACATATCGCTTGAGTCGGTGAATATATGAAGTTAGAATTAATTTTTCTCTGCTAATCGTCTTCTCAAGGCTTGTTTGATCTGTTACCTTGATATTTATTTTTTCAATCCTACTTCAAACTGCTCATTATGTTTTTGACAACTGTTAGGTAATGGCTCATTAAGAATTCATGTGAATTCTAAATTATTGAGGGCCGCTTTCGGCTTTTTTTAAATTATGGGATATGTAACATTTGACCTCAAATTCAATCTCATGACTACATTCAATTGCCCTAAAACCAAATTCAGTGAAAATTATATTTTTAGAAAATTTATTGCTTAACATTTTGTGGATTGGTACTGTATCTAGTTATATCCATGGAGCAAGCAATTGTTTCACCCACTTGCTGTCATCCAGTGTCTTGTTGACTATTGAATATAATGGATAACGAAAAAAAATTCTACGCCAGCAAAAATTACCGCACAAGCATGATGGAAGTAGAAAAAGTACAGTATACAACTCGAGGATCAGGCTACTAATTTTCCTCCTCACGTAATATACTATAACTAGGTCTCCTCAAGAGCAGCGTGGTCGAGAGTGAAACGTGGTAGGATGATTCTTCACCTCTTCCAGAGAATAATCGGTTCTGCTTTGGACAACTATCTCCCGCGCGCAAACTCTGTGTATTAGTGTGACAATATATCTCCTTGCTTAACAACCAATCAGTCTATTTCAAATTTTGAAATTCAGCCAATAGAATCCGAATTACAGTGAAAATATAGCTTGTCGCTGTATTTTCAATGTGATGAACCTGCTTAGTTTTTGTTTTACTAGCTGTCAAGTGAAAATAATGATTTAAATTATAAACGTCAAATCTATGTGTTTTGATTAGTTTTATTTCTTAATCAATATGAGCGATCGTTGGGGACAAATGGCGATTGGTATCATAGATGAAGCAGTGGAAAAGAGTATTCCCTTGAATACGACCAGAAATAAAGAATCAATTACCAGGCAATTCAACAATTTTTGCTCAAACAGGGGTTATATTGTCGTCCTAAATAGAATTCGTGGTATGATTAATAACCTATAATTTTTTGGAATATCAATTCATTGGCGATCCCAATGCAAGAA